>QKMV01000168.1:0-29262 GCA_003287335.1 Lednia tumana
GATTGAAGCTGTCGCACTAACTTCAAACCCTCCAGCCTCTCTCCCGAACAGAAATGGACCTTGGTATGGATGGCCACCCATCCAACCTGTGGTCCACCGCAATTATACACATTTCAATGAGACGGTGTCTAACGCACGGGCTTCTAGAATTAAATCTGCGAAGACTTTAGCTGATCTGTTAATTGACGCAAACTGAACAGATGTTCGAAAACGGTAAACATCCTTTTATTTTCCTGTATTATCATCAGATCAATGCATGTAATTAACCTAGGACAAGCATTATGCATTTTGACACCACAAATTTAAAGGGGGGAAATTGTGAAATCTTATCTGGGCTGGGAACGCGTCGTGTGTACTGGCTATAAGTGATCAAAGTTACCACAGAAAACAAAAAAAAACTACGCCGAATATTTGCAATGAGATGACGTTTCGCAAAATGTGAATAACTTTTGCTCAAAATTGAGCTGTATTCGAACAAATTGGCGGGAGGTGTCACGCACAATGTTCCGAAATAGAATAGAAAGACTAAATTCTGTATGATGATGAGACATGACAAGTGACAACTCTGGAATTTGAATTTTGAATTGTTATTTATTATTTATATGCATGAAAAATGGGTCACGCTAGGCCGCGATCCAATCGAGGTGGTGGTGGCTGGAATAGGTTGAGGACTACATTGAGGGCTCAGCCGTCAAGTAGGAAAATGGTAAATGGTTAAAAGGAAATGCAGACGCTATGGTGCACGTGTTGAATGAGCGAACTCCTATGCCGGAAAATAAGTACTTGTTGCCGAGTTTGTATTTTGTAAACTAATTTCGTCCCTTGGTTAATTTCTGATGTGGACTTACGCGACTCTTATCGAAGAAATATTTACAAAAAAACATCTGGACCAATTTATCCCAAAAACTATGTGCAGTATCACTAAAATTTTTAAAAGCTTACCACACTAGGAGTAGTAGTGGTGCTAGCTGTAAAAAAAACTCACTGAATTGGTCCAGAGAGATCTAGCATTACTGGTGACATTAATTGCGTTTTACTCGTCAATTATTCAAACACTTCGTATTTAACACGTATTGACGAGCGTGGAAATAAAAAAAAAACAGCACAGATTTGGAACCAAATTTTTAAAGCATGTTTCCAGCAGTGCAAGCTGTCGCTAAAGCATTTGTAGCAAGTACCAAGGTCCATTTCTGTTCGGGAGAGAGGCTGGAGGGCTAAAAGCTAGTACAGCTGCTCCACTCCCTTTGCAATCCACCTCTCGACAGTATATGGATTATTGGAGGAATCCCATGCTGATCGAGTTGTACTGTCCTTCGGAAGGGACATTAAGCTCATTGGTGCTCATCGACAGGAGTAGGCTACGTGCCGGCACCGGGCTTCCCCTCTTCCCTGTTAGGTTCATCATCACCCTCAATATCACTCTATCCTTCACCGACGCCAATAGACCAGTGCCACAAGGTCAGTTGTCAATACAGTGCATCGACACTACATAATCAATCAATCAATGTACAGCAAGATTGAAATATGGCCGCTTAGGTCTGGAAAACCTGGTAACAAGCTGGTAGCAAAAAATGGTAACAAGACTGTACACTTATATTCTGGAGCAGTTGGTAGGCGGGTTTCAAATTTCAAGTCGATCGTACTCTTCGTTTCGGGTGCAGAGTTCCAACAAACAGCGCCAAAAAACGGAGATAGTGACAGAAGAGTTGAATGTGTGACGCTTCGCTCGCTCATTCGATAAAGAGGCGCTTAAACTTTCCCGACGTTTCGTAAACAATGCTGTCTACTTGTTGAGGCGTAAAAAGCTTCTAGACCGCATAGTTAACGAAAAGTAGGAAAAGTTTTTATGATTTTACTTAGCATTCATTACTCATGGTTTGTGAATCTTTTTCTTTGCAAACTATATTATGCAAAGGCTAGGAAAAAGACAAGTTACTGAAACCTCATATTAAGGCGCAGGGTAACCCTTTTCATTTAAAGTGGCTATCATCCTCCAAAATTACATTTTCACGTGGAATTCAATGCATCGTTATAATCTTAAATGATATGCCAAAATTATTGTAGAATTTTTATGAATTTGTGCAAATTATTTAAGATTTCTGTCAGTGCGCGCGGTGACTCGATTGACGCAAGAATAGCACTGTAAAAAGCGACACATTCTTACGGTAATAATGATATAATCTGACTGTGGTTTTATTAAACTACCTATTAAAGGGCCAATTTTTAGAGAACGAAGGAAAGATGAACGAAAAATTTTAAGAATATTAAAATTACTTCAAAATTACCTGCTTACTCGAGGACTCCAACCCCGAACCTTTTGCTAACCGGGCAAATGCTCTAACCACTGAGCTAATTGCAAGATACGGCATTTCGGAAGTGATTTTAATCTGTATGAGTCGAGTGGTGGATCTCAATTGAGAATTTGAACCAAATGGCTTTGACATGTTTCAAAGATCGCACCAGAACAAGCAATGCTATACTGCATTACACTCTAACCAACTCGAATAACTCCCTTTCTCGAGTCCTCGATTAAGCAGGTAATTTTCAAGTGTTTTTAATATTCTTAAATTATTACTAGCCGTGTATTTGGCTTTAAATGTTTAATCCTTGTCATGAACGATCATGTCACTAATCCTCATTTTTTGTGGACAAAACTTACTCCTGGTGTGCAGGGCCGTAAAATTCCCCGTGTGATTTCTGATGGGTGATTTTCGACTTGAGTTTCCCGACTGTAAAATGATTTTTTTTTGTATTTTTCTGCAGCTTGTATGGAAACATTTTTTTTCTTTGTGCCTCTAAATTATGAACTTACGACTATTTCGAAGTTGCATCTTACTAATTTAACAGGTTAAAAGTTATTCAATTCTCAAGACTAATGTCTTCTGCCTAATTTCAGCACTAGTTTTCAAAAGAACTGTTTGCAATTGTGTTCAACTGCCGAGAACTTCTAACAAACAAACTGCCGTCGAGAGTAAAAGTTGATTGAGTAACTACTATCAACCCGACTTGACCACCGAATTGAGTAGTTAGAAGATCATTTTTCTTTGTGAGCGGGTTTATTTGTTGCTATCAGTAACAATGCTGACATTAGGGCAAGCCGAGTTATTATTTCTTGAATAGCTTCCACACTCCCCTTGGCCAAACAATCTTCTCCCCCCGTCCCCCATTCGAATTCACTGTTTACCAGCCATCGACATTATTCGCGAAAATATCATGCGCACAGTCTAATGTCTTCTCAGCTGTCATTAATCCGGAACGCATCGTTGCGATTTGGGCGTCGTATAAACCGACGTCGGTAACCTCGCGACGCCCCATGACGAACGCTCGGTCCGCGCCCTTAATAGGGGGAAAGGGAGGGGGGCAGGGGGGGTGGAAGGAGGACTTATATTCCGAGGGGGTCGACAAGGACACTACAGCTTGCGACTAACAATGAGGATCTTACTCCTACACGTCACACTGTTCATCTTGACGCCTTTGTATGGATCGAAGCTTCCGCTACGCTTAGCGCTGCATTTAACTAGTCAACAGGTGAATTCCATATTATTTTTAAGGCTGGGTGAGGGGCAGCTTGGAAAGCCCACCCGATTTTAAGTTTGTTTTCATTACTGCAGTTAAACCACAAGAAGCAGTGACACCAAACTTGGTTAAATCCAAGAGAATTTAACTGGCTTTCTGAAAAAACATATTTCAGTTTCTTATAATAATCAGGTTTTTTAATTACCTCGTTAAAATTGAAAAAAATTATAATATCCCCCTTAAAAGAAGGTAATTCAAAAAAGTTAAATACACAAAAATTGTAAATACATTTTGTCGGAAAGCCAGTTGAATTCTCTTGGAAGTAACCAAGTTTGGTGTTTCTGCTTCTTGTGGTTTAGCTGCAGTGATTGAAAGAAACAGCAAATCCGACGTGTTTTTTAGCTTGTCCCTCATTCCACCTTCAGCAGAGCTGCGTGGACGTTTTGAAGAGTGATTCGAAGCACAAGATTCGAGCCTTTTTTAGCGTCGCGTTGGCTTCGAATTTTGACGAATAATTGTATTAATGATTCGTCTCGGCGCTGGTAGGCTTTTAATTTCAATCGTACGCCATCGCGAGTAGAAAATAATGAGGCAGTTGAACCAGCCCAAGAGCACGATGACATTTATTTTCATTGAAATTTAAAAGCGTGTTTTTTTTTCGCGTTTGAAATGTTCGATTAGTTCGATCTTGCGTGAATCAGTTGAGAGCAGAGCGTAAGGTGGATGTGAGGGTGGTGATTCATAATGGCTATTGGTGTGAAGGCTCGTTATATAAAAGGTGTATTGCGCGACGCCGCGCGACGCAAAACGTGATATAATGAGGTTTGAGTGAGCGAAATGACATGGCGACGCCTTTCATCGATGCATACCTATGACAAGAGAAGAGGATGCTGTTTATCAGGACAACCTTGTTACCGTAATACGCACGACGAATCGCTCGAATAGGCTGCGCGAGAGTGCGAAGAGCGTCGTGAATTTACCAGCCTTTCAGCGAGTGGGATGCTTTTGCAAAGTTGTCGCACCTTTTTAATTTGTAGCGAATTAATTCCGTCCTCACTACTCGTGTAAAACTGAAACGACCTCATCGTACATGTAGACAAGGTAATTATCGGTTACGTTTTTAAAAAACTGCGGAACAAATAAATATGTCTAGGGCGGTGTTGAGGGGTGTATTATACAAACCGTTGGGTTATACCAGCGTCGATGCGATTGTCATGTCGACAAGTTGTGGAATTGAAAGAAACCGATATTTTGTACAAAATCAATAACCCACTTCGTCTCTTTTACCAATAAGCTCCATTCGTAAAACGAGAGAAACTTTGCCATATCTAAACCAACATTACTCTCATCCCCAACTAATCCGAACAAAAGTAAAAAAGACGAATAAAAAAAGAATTCCCGCAGACAAAATTCACGTTGAAAATAAAATTGCACACACAACGATAGTGTGTAGTCTCTGTTTAAAAACATTTTTCTTTCACATCCCACCTTTAAAAAAGCAATTCTGATTTTCATCAAATGTTTAATGCTAAAATCATTTTTTATTTCACCCTTAGGTAAAACACCGCCGTTGCTCGTGGCGGGCACTAGCGTGAACAGCAGGGTAGGTAGTGAATCTGTGCAGCTCTTCTGAAGCGTGTAACCGTCCTCGTTCTCGTCAAACAAGACACTCTTTGCTCCTGTCACATCGGGAACATCGTCGAGCGAATGGAAATTAATGATGATAAACCCTGCGCGTTGCCACCCCAAACATCTTCCAAGTTCTAACTATACACACCATATATATATATATATGGCCATCGAGGCATGCTTCTTTTTACCGACATACGAATGTCAGAGCGTCACAAGGAAAGAAGGGGTTCTCGCTACAACGTGCGACGCTTCAAAGAAAGGAATGCTTCATGTGGTTAATGATTTGGAGTAATTGCCGAAGCACTAAAGGTATAGACATGTGGAATGGTTCGCGTACAGGCATATTACAAGGCAGTGGCATTGAGTCTTGCAGATTAACGCAACACTGTTTGATTGTTTTGCTAAATCTTTCAAACATTTTTTATCATTTATCTACAACTGTCAACATAAAACACAGAGTAATAAGTTTTCATAACTGTTCGTAAATTAAAAAAAAAAACAACAAGAAGAAAAGCGTAGAGACGTAAATATACACACCGATGCGGTGCAAGTGAGTGATATACTACCATGACGGAGATGTAATTAATTTGGTATTGTTATGAAAATAACCATTAAATTATGAAACTTGGAAACTAAAGGGGGCTAAATAACATGCTCGATAAACCATCTGAGCATAATGCTTTTTCCACGTGGTATACATATTATAGCGTATTTTATACTCATAAGTCATACTCTATCCAAGCCATTTCCATCAATGCTATTCTACATACTGTAAATTTCAAATATATCCGTTACCGTTACAACTTTGATGATGCAACACTTTAATCGATCAGTTATTTGGAGACAATGCGTTCACGAATAGTTCAGTTAACTTGAACTTTAAGTTTACAACAAATTACAACGTATATAGCTGGGACATTTCCTTGGGGAGATGAGATGGAATAATAGTGCAATTATATTGTTTGTGTAAAATATGGAAGTCTCAGTGTGGCAGCCAGCCTCGATGTTTTCACAATCAAAGAGATGAGTAGATTATGAAATCATAGAACCAAAAAGTGTCTGAGTGATATAATGAGATTGGAATATCGAAGAGTAATACCAAGCTTCGTTTCCTTTGGCTTAATGAGATTTTAGAGAAATAATAAAGTGAAAAAAATACTTTTCATTTTAATTAATTACTAATAGCAGTCTTTCCGATGTGGAAACACATAGGGATGCAAAATGTTATTAAAAATAAGCGTAAACGAAATAATTATAAAGGACTGCGTAGATATCACATTGTTTTCCTTTGAAGCTCGGGTTCAATATCGAGCATCTTCATTCTTGAAGCTAGGAACAATAACACTTTATTCTGAATATCTCCACGATGGCATCTGACTATAAAGTGGATATCAAGAAGTCAGAAGTGCAATACGTTCTTGCAGTTTGTAGATATTACTTCAAGCTAATAGTTCCTCTCAATAATGAATGTACAATTTAATTAGAATTAACTTAGATGCCAGCTCCTTTAGTAATTAGTTATTCATGTAAGTATAACAAGTATTACAAAGTTGACTTTAACGCAAGAACTACCATTGGTTAACTATATAGTTTTAGCTTTTAACTCCTTGCAAACTAATGCTTGGCTGTGACTTGGGAATTTAATGCAACCATCAAGATTTAGAAATCTGCATAGCTTTAAGGACGCTATACCGCCGTGGCCAATTTCGTCACAAGTTATTTGATTTAAACGTTCCGGCATCTAAAATACGGATTCAATGCAAATGTGGAAATAAACACGACGGTCGTGATTGAAAATGAAGGACATTTGGAACACAACAAGAAAACTCCGCATTTGGAGATGATGTTATATTGTAGTAGAATCAATGCATTGCTCAGCTCTCTTTTCTAATGACCACATTTTCCCTCTCAATAAGAAATCAATGAAAATAACCTCTAAAGGTGCCATAATTACTAAGTGCACACATAAAACTTTTCGATTATGAAGGGCAAAATAATGAAGTCACATTAAAATTACAATCATTTGCCAGCTTAAAAGTTAGACATAATTTGCTGCACATACCAGCAAATCTTACGAACGTAAACACAGTCCTTGAATTATCACTCTATAACAGGATCCTTCTGTCTCACCCATTATTCTCTTTCTCTTCACATTCCCTTGCATCTCGCACATACTCTATCTCCCTCTTTCAATGATTGTCATTTAATCGTCGTCAATCATCGACCATGTGCCATGAGTTCAAACGATTCCCGTCGAAACTGAAGGTTATGTCACACGGAAAGCGATGAGCCACGTGACTTTGGACGTGAGTCGTGACTCATTGTTCACGACTCACGAAAGATATCGTAAGGATAAACTAGACACTCCACTGTTTGCTCACGAAATAGAGACAGCTCACATGAACGGTATGCTATGAATGTTCTCGATCTCACCTATCAAGCGTCAAGCTTCCTCTTATTGCATTTTATCCAAACAAAGCTGATGGTTTCGTTCATAACTTGCGATAGAGTTGGTGTTGAATGCCCACTATCTTCGTGGAGGTATGTTTATTAGAGGTATTTTTACGTGCAGAGACTAGGTGTCTTTCGTTGTCGGTGAGCCGCGGAAAAACTGTGCTCCGCATCAAACCACTTCGAAAAATTGATCTCATATAAACCAGCTGTCCAAAAAAGTGTTGCGAAAATGTTTTTCCGAAAAATAACAATGACAAATGCTAAAAGCGATTTTGATTGAATGTTTACTTATTAAGATCTTTTTACCTGCTTCAAAGACCAGAAAAAGCTTTCATCTGTTCTTTTAAAATATACATAATTTAAAAGATAATGCGATGCCAGGCTATAATATACGAACGCTGAAGATAATATTACGAACTCTTTTGAACACACTTTATTACGAGACAGGCACAAAACGTAATATCTGAAGTTCCACGCAAAAAGTTGACAACGCTGGATGAAAATTACGAAACATCTCGACGAGGAAAACCACGCGCGCTCTATCTTAAAAGTAAGTATGTATGGTACATTCTGACTAAACAGTTTTCACATTTCTGCAACGTACATTCATCAATCATTACCATAATCAGAAAATACAGTGTGTACCTATCTATGAATGACTTGCAAGTGCATGACTCTGATCTATTTAGCGCAAGTGATTGACGTATATGTGTTAGACGCAGCCGTTCGCAATCCGATCTGATTGTTTGAGCTAAGCGGTCACTCGAACTCGAACTGAGGTTCTTTCATTTAATTACCCCTTCATTTGCCTTTAACCGAACCGCACCCACTATATATAGGCAGTATATTGTAACGTAATCGCACACACTTAATGAAATCGCAGAGAATTGTGCGCGATTTGAGAAAGAATCGACAAACGAAAGGATATCTATTATATTATGCGCGCGTTGTCTGAAGCTGAAATATGGGGCCTACCTCTCATTATTATGTATTAGCGAAGGCGTCGAGGTAGAAGCGTATTACATAAATGTTAAATGAGGAAGAGCTGAGAGAGAATTTGTGATGTGCTCGTTAGTCGTTAGCTATCACTTTTATATCTCATTCGAAACGGCCGGTGCGTATACCAAAAGACTGTTAGTTTTAACAATAGAAATTAGTATCGGTGAAAAGTTTTTACTAATTACGTCGAGCTAGATGACTGCAAACTTGGGAACATAATGATTTCCCAGCATTTGTCTCGCCAGAGCAAATGTCACCACCACTCGGCACAATCCATAGCACTCTTTTTGGGGATCAACTAATTAAGGAGTTATTAAAAGTTTGCAGAAATATAAAGTTTGTTTCACGTTCTATAATTCGCATAGAAATCTAAACATAACAATTTAATATACTTCCTCTGGGACTGGGAGCTGTTGGTTTTTTCATTTTTTTAGTACATCAGGAATTCTGGTTGCATAACCATCGCCTGAGCATTGCATTAGACATTAAATTGCCCGTGATTCGCATACCAATTAACTATACCATCATCTGACTCATTCTTCTCCATTGAACAATAAAAATCTCGCAATTGCCCAGATCAAGGAATTCAATTAATTCCTATCATTCAATCATAAATTCTTCGATTTCTACGTGATTCCTAGTTCACTTTATACCGTTCCAATAATAACTCATTCATTATCATGATAATTGTTCTAAAGTGTGATAGCTAGCAAGGCCACAGCAATTATAGAATCACCTACCTCTGTAGCGGAGAAGTAAGTAATTATAGTGGGAGAAGCGTAGGGACATTCAAACGGTGCGGAAAAGCATTTCTGTGTTACGGGAAGTGGGAAACACGGCCTGGGAACGAGCGTAAAGCAAAGGAAGGACATGGTCTGACCGCATGTCAACTTGTCGGGCGAAATGTCGTCTGAGCTTCGGGAATCAGAAGCCAGCCGAGATATTTCACGCCGAGCACGATCCAGCTCCGCTATGTAAGTGGCACTGCCACTCGTCAAGATACACGTAATTGGTATTAAATCTAGTAAAACTGGCATAAATCTTAGCGCTGCGTTAATCTATTCCATAGATACTCTCGTCTGGTCGATCATAAATTACGAGCAATAATAGCCGCTCAATGTAATTTAGTACCGCTACCTCCACCTTCACAAAGGTGGCTAACAAGCGTTCTATAAATCTGATTTTTAATCAGACCTGCATTTTCCTTGCAATTATGTTATCACTTTCATGAAGAAGTAAGCGTGCATTCATGGAATTGTTGGCGTTTTTTCAAAAGAAAAATTCTAGCGTTGATGGTTATGAGAATGAACCAACCTCACAAAATCAACAGGTCGCGCGAAATGTTTGATTTTTCCTCGCGTCTCTAGTAATAACACTACACAGAGAACAAAGCGGAGCATTTTCGGAATGTCCACACCCACCCACAATCGCAATTCACATACGTGCGTAGCCTTGACGTCAGTCATCTAATTAATATACTCATGTCACATTTTATGACTTATGCTAATTTATTTGACCCGAGTGGATTAAACTAGTAGCCTACTCTCGCGAGTCGAGCGCATTCCTGGGCGGAATCGTTAATCCGCATCCGACTGTTGTGCAAATTTTATCACCCATTTTGGGGTGGGACTCACATTTAGTAGTTGTTTTTTAACTACTTATAACTGATAGAAGTAATCGATATTAAGGAGCAGATTATTCAATTATGGTAAACCGTACGCAGACATTGAATAGTTCCATAGTGTGATACCATTAGATATTGAGAATTAATTGCAGTTCGGATCTAAATTCCGAGGTCACTAATAGACAATAGTCTTGGAGACTGTTCCAGCCTATAATGCCGTATTGTAGCTTGGCCTGGTGAGACAAAGGCCCTGACTTCTACCATACAATGAGATGAGACGTATTGTGGGCGCTACGGTGGAGGCGCCGAGATCGGGATAACACAGCAGCACCCCAACATAGTTTCAGCTAGCATAGCGGATCAATAGTCATGAAACTTTGAACTTGCACGGGTAACTTTTAAACGAGCGAAAATCAGTTTAATTACAGCTTTGTTACTTGAAATTTAGCTCTGTCCCTAATGTAACATTACAGTGTTGATCTCTATTGAAAAGTATTGCCTATTGAAAATGCATGGCAGAGCCCCAAGGCGTTCGATTGAATGACATTTATTTTTACCAAACAACGAAACAAAACGAAAGCGTTCACGCGGACAGAGAACACGTTCATAGAGCTGCAATGTACCATTCAATTTTTTTCGTACTGCGCCCAACTCTCTGTGCATACAATTAATAAAAAAGTGAAATTTGCATTTTTTTTTAGAATACAAAAAAAGTATTGATCTGACTAGCTTATAATTAGTGAAACGAATTCGGAAATAGCTGCGAGTTTTTGGTCACACTTTCGCTTATCGCGAACATTCGGACACAAGTGCACAGAAACCGGTGCAGTTTCGCCGAGCTGGCTATAGCATGGTTATAATCTGTACAAGACATGGGCCCCACGTACGATACCTAGTGCTTTCCCTGCATAGCAATTGTCAGCAACTTGGTCCGCAACAATGTGACTCCACGAAAACATAACGTGCACTATACACAACACACGTAATAATTTATTGTTACTTTGATGAAAATATTGGCTAATCTTGTCACACGGAAGTCGCTCCCATGTTATATTGAGCTGTAAAAACATACCAGAATTACAGTAAAAACCTTGCTACGCGTTTCGCCACAATGTGAGTTTTGTTATATAGCCCGGCACGGCAAAAATCCTTCCCCGTCCAGCGTGAAATGCGATTTTTGAAACACACTGTACCAAATATCAATCGATTCGAGACGCAGTCGATTGACAACACTTATCTTCTCGACAATCAAGCAATCAAGATCAGTCAACAATTCGTTAAACAACAGTGGAAACTGGCAGTATGTACACACGGGCGCGTGCGGCCAGAGTTGCCGCGATAACTCGAAGAAAGTTTGCTTCTACTCTAATACGACCAATTTCCTGCCGCTTGTGACAGCCATTATCTTCGGAGAATCTAAGATACGTACGCTTGCAGCTTGCGAGCAAAGCGAAACCAACTCAAATCAATTAAATTACATAAAATCGCACTTTTTCGTAACGCCAGCGAGTGGAAACCATGGTGTAGTAAGCACGGAACGCTTCCTAGTTTGCTGATGATTGCCGCGCTGTTTCCAAATCAGTGAATATTGAATAATTTGCATCAAATCGGTTGTGATGGGAAATTCGTTTCGATCTCGACGAGGTGGTAATGCGTAAAATGCCAGCAAAAATATTTGATCCCATGCCATTAGCATGGCATTATCTTCCCCCGCTTCGACTCGTCACTCACGATTTCGGGCTAAATAAGTTATCTTTCACTTTCCGCATAAGATCAGACGCAAATAATAACACAGGCTCTTCCACTGAAACCCAGCGATGCGATTTCCCAAGCATCACAGGCATGGCCAATCTATTCCTAGATTGCAATTGAAGACTTGTTTGAGAAAAGAACATTGGTTTTTCAAATTCTATGTTTGATGGTACTTGATCAAAGCCAATAAACGTGGCGCTCCGGAATATTGACATTGTTTCAAGTCTAAAGAAATACTTGGCTGCTCAGGAATCAGGATCTGCGAGACGAGCGAAGCTCAAAGCCTCGATTGGTTTTTTGATTTCGCGTACGAATCGGTCTTCCAGATACAATCAGTCAATCAGGTTTCTTAGGCAGTCAGTAATTACCGCCAAGCTTGTAGCAAATGAATCCCATTGTGATCGTTTCAGTTCCTCGCGAGATCCCACAGTTTCTCCAGCCGAGACCACCATCTCCCTCCCAACTTTCCATTACCCCCGGCCAATATCCGCTGTAGCACACAAATCTTCTAAAAATCAATCCAGGGAAGCAAATCGCCATTGTGTAATGATCTGGATTACCTCCAAAATGCGAACCGCCGATGTTTGGAGTGGCTACCGATACTCGTGAGCTGGCAGTATACGCAGATATTAATTAGTGCTGCTAGTTTGTGTTGTTTCTGTGTGTGTTGCCGCTGACCTAGAGAGGTGTACGCGAGTTGGCTCGCGCGGGCTTCAGTTACCTTCCATCTGTATAACAGGTAACATCGCCAGCCCACGAAGACATTCACCTTACCAGACGGCCAACTATACCACGCCGCTTTCATTCACACCTGGGTAAGCTCTTAGACTTCGATTAATTCTTAATAAATTGTTCGGTTCTCTCATGTGTTCCACAACGAGTCGACGGCGCGTCTGAGCATGTGACTGCTCGCGCCAAACACCCTTCTGCTCTCCAGCGACCCCAATAGCCTCTTTGCTAACATTTGGGGTTGATTTATTTTTTTCTATATCTCCCCCACCACTCGAAAAATATGTCCGATCGAGTTACTTTGTTTCCGCTAGGATTGGAAATTATTGGTACGGTGCACATTTTATCCACAACCCCAGGCCAAATAAATTGTCTTCAGGAAAAGTTAGTTATTTGCTTTTTCGCGTACTATAGTGGCAAGCCACTAAATAATTCTATAGTTTCTCTCTTCTACTTCTTTCCTTCTTCTTCTTCTTCATTTTCTCTTTATAGGACATAATTCTCCATTTCCTACTTGAACTCTCCTTCGTGTACTACTTTCCTTGATTATATATATATGGAAGGTACGACCCCCGCTCTCTGATGTTCCTTCCCTTCCTTTCCTCTAGCCACGTCCTTCCTTCCTTCCTTCCATCCAGCATTCTATTAATTAGATACCCCATCACTATCCGTCACCATCTATTACTTCCACAGCATGCTAGCAGGGTGCTTATAGAGGCATTAACTCCCCCGTACCACCCACAACCCACGTAAGAAGAGAAAAAGCAATTTATATTGGCTCGACCAAGGCTTAACCCTTCCTTCCATTCTGTCGTCCTTTCTTAATCGCCGTGTTGATTACGATTGGTTACATCCCCAACTTTGTCGTCTGAAAATAAATGAGCGTCGTTGTCGGTGGCGTCGTCGACCGCGTCGCTGCTCTTTCTTTCAGCCTTACATTTGCGAGTATGGAACGCTGGACAGTCCCGGTTTGGCCTACCTCAACCTCCCAATGGAGAGGACCGTAATAATAACGTAGATGATTGTAATCATCCCAATTAACTCAAAACGAGTGTGCTTTGCGCTTTATCGCAATTTGAATCACTTAGTAGTTTGGTCTCGTTGTTAACTGCGTACATCAGCTTTTGTTAAGAGTCCTCCACTATAATATGCTGTCGTCTATAGCCACTCGCTGCTTCGGCTGAGTTTCAAAATATCTATACAGAAAAGATTCTCGTTTATAGTGCAGCACAGAAGAAAATAATATCTCATGAGAAAAATCTGTATAAAGTCTATGGTATAAAATAGCAATTTCCACATTCAACTTTCACTAGAAGATTTGAAAATAGTGTATTATAATACTTATTACGCCGATGAAAAAGATAACTAATTAAGCTTACAGTAAATTAACTCCCGTGTTATTTTTTATGCAATTAAACAGTATATAAAATCGAAATAAATCTCGGCACTACGTTTTTCTCCCCGCGTTGTGTGGTGATCGTCGTCGCCGATCGTTTGCTGTTGGAAAGTTTGTTTTTCCGAGACGCTGGTGTTCGCGAAATGCGAAGATACTGGCAAGCCAGAGCGGTGCAGCACCCAATTATGACCTGCTGTTGGAAGTAGGCTCCTTCTCTGCAGGCTGCCAGGCCAGCCGAGGGTGTGTTGCATTGTACTCGTGGGCCAATTCCTGGGTCGAAAGGCCACTCGACCCAACCCCGCTGAATGCTGCATGATAATCATTTCAGATCCCATTGAGTCATGCACCATGATTATGACGAAATATATTCTAGGCAATTTAAAAACGAGAAGAATTTTTTTCAAAAGAAAATATTATTTCCTTATTTTACTCCAACTGAATCAGATGCTTGATTTCGTTGGAAAGTCGATAAAAAAAAAGACTGCGGAATGTAGAAATAAGGCGAATAAAAAACACAGGCAAACAAAACTTCCGTCTTTTAACCAATATTTTTCCAACCCAATTTCTCTCAAGTCACGATAAAAGCCGTCTGATTAAAAAATGCATCCCTATAAATTCGCGAACGCGAGTTTATGCACCGTTTGCCGATAAGAGAGAAGGGTGGGTATACGTTCTGCACTGGATGCAGTGTGCTCAGAATGTATGTATCGTCGCTGAGCGCTAGCTCAGACAATGGGCGAACCGCGAGATTAAAACCCATTGATGTAACATTTATTCTTGGTACATTACATCTATCTTCTATTGTTTTTACCCATTCCAGCCCACTCAGAAAAATCTCAAGATGCATAGGTACTTTTAAAAATCATCGTCATTCATTAAACATGACATGCGCGCGTATTTCCAACCACACAGGAACACGTCATCATCGCACTTTGTGATGCCGTTCAGCTAAGCAGATGCACTGAATCAGGAATAAAACTGGTGATTCCAGAGTCAAACTCAGAAATAATCCAGCCTTTACGAATTAAAGCTGCGTTAACGGATCAGTTAAGACTGACGGCAATTATTAGTTTGTTATTCAATACCAAACTCAACGGGGTGACTCAATTTAAGATTCTTGCTTCAATTAAAATTAAATAGACACGTAGCAAACGCTGGGTATTTCAATTTGTCACACTTCAATCACTTTACTTTGAAGACATGCCCAAGTTCTCGCACTGGATAAATTATTCGTTAACGTTGCTCGACTGCAAAACCGATTAAATATGCAATCAAGAATAACGAGATTGTTACACTTTATACTGAAGCTGCAGCCTTTTAAGTTTTATTGATGCGCTTAGGTATTGGTGTCAGTGGCTAAGGAGGTAAATGTAGACTCATTCGAGCGCGAAAGCAGCCTCTGGTTAAATACTCTTTCAACCAGATCATCTGGCAAGTGGTAACTCCTCGGTCGGCCGGAACAGAATGTCACTCCAGCTTCCGCCGGCCGGCTGTTGGTGGCCAACTTTGTGTCAATGCGCCTTGCTGGCTCGCCCGGAGCCAGGATCTGCACTAGCCTGGTGGGGGAGAAAGGATTTAAAGGGGAAAGTGAAGTTGAAGGTGAATGTGCCTCAAGTAGAAAGTCTCCTAGAATTTCAATTAAACACACATTTGAATTTGCATCGCACGAACGGGTCCGCACCACCGAATTAATTGAAAAACTAGTCACAGCAAGGAAGAAGCAACAGCAGCAACAGCAGTGGAAACGTTGCGGCGCCGCGGCTTTGTTGCCAAGCACGCAGATATATATCGGATATGCGAATCAGAATACATTTATACGCCTCGAGGGGGATTCGAACGAAGATAACTGAACATAGCCGAGGCAAGGATTTGACAGGGCATGCTTTTTACATCCCTTATTTATTTTAAAAAAAGAACCACAAAAGAAGTTTTACAAGCGCCTCGTATTATACGAAACTTCGCTGCTCGCGTTTAATACGGATGAAAGCCAGCAACAAATTAGAGTAAATCATCTACACGATTATCTACGAGATGTAGATCATAATGATGTGAAAGCTTTAATGCCGGCAAAAAGACAATAAAATTGAGTTATGGATGGTGACTGTTGCGACAGAGACGACAGAATATTACTGAGATAAAGATTCCTTCGGCTTTGACTAACGATCAAAATAGCAAAACCTCGTAAGCAGATGAGCTAGGAACGAAAGGAGTGTGTATATGTGTGCGTTACATAGTTATAGTAGAGTACAAGACGTCGAGACGAGGTGTTAGCGCGGAAGAGAAGGTGAAAGCACTCGCGTGGACGCCCGGAGATGTGAGGAGGCTGGATACATGCAGACCATGAGGAGAAAGTTGCGGCGGTCTCCGCGGCGCGCCAGGTTCAAGGTTATGGGCATGCAACAAGTCTTTTCAAGGTGTCAATATACTAGTAGTACTATGTTATGGCCCGATGCCAGTCTACGGCGCGGCGAGATAATACTGTAAGCTTGTTTTTTAATGCATTGGAAGACATTGATCCCGATCAGGAAGGGTGTCCATGGCCGGAAATGGAACTGAGGAAATGGATGCTCGCGGTAGAAGTCTTCAGAGTCGTCGCGAGCGCGCGGCCGTGGCTCGATGACATTCCATGACGGATTACATGGAAGAGGATGAATTAGAGATGGTATTAAATTCTTGAGACTCGTGTTTTCTACCTAATTTCAGCACTAGCTTGCAAAAAAAACTGTTAGTGAATGGGTTTCACTGCTGAGAACTTTCAACAAACAAACTTCCAACGTTTCGCTAACTATATTGAAAGCTTCTTCGGACAATCGCCCCGAAGAAGCTTTTAATATAGTTAGCGAAACGTTGGCAGTTTGTTTGTTAGAAGTTCTCAGCACTGAAAACCATTTACTAACAGTTTTTTTTTGAAAATTAGAGATGGTCTCTAGGCTTGAGGTAAATTAGTCCCGTATGCCACTAAGACGTCATTCCCATGCCATCCTTTCGAAATGCAAAGAAGTGGAGTCATGTCCGAACGATAATAATGTTTAAAAAATATTCTCCAACTAGGTCGATTGATACACCCTAGTTAAACGGATAATCGTAATTATCTTTCTTGGAATAATGGCTTTCCCATTTTTGAACATCACGACACGTAGCTTACTGCCACCCCATGTATTGATGTGATCCGCATGCGAAATAAATGTAACCCCTTCTACAAGGAACGCCCTTTAAACATGTCAAGGCCTTCGCTTTGGAATGTTGCACCTATGGCACCGTTCCAGGTGCTAAAGATCAACGTATCGACACCGGATTTGCTTGTCGATTGCAAGATGTTTTTCAAATCAACTAAATTGCACTGCACTGCACATGAAATCACGTGCATAGTATGTTATAGGTCCTGAGAAAGAGAACTGAGCTTCGGGCTTCTGGCTGTTGATGGCCCACAGCCACGGCGATTCCAACTTCCTCGCCATAAAACATTAGTAATCTGTTAGCAAGAAAGGAAACTTGCAGAGGAAAACATCTCATTTTAACTCCCTTGATTTCCAAACAACTCGCATGCAATTTAACCATCGTGGGGAAATCTAGCGTTTTTCAAACTTAAAATTGCATTAAATGCGTAAAACGACGATTTAGTGCGCAATATTTACTAAGACGGACGATTCCTGCATAAATTTAACGCCATAATTGCAAAAAAAATCAACAAATGGATGTAATCTAAGTGCACATCAGCGTAAATTATCAGTGCGATAACTAAATTCGTGTGCAATAACTTATTGCCCTCCGGCGGGTATACAGAGGTACTGTTTTAAAAGTGACTATAAAATTCGTTTTTCCTTCACAAGTTGGCTTCCTGATTTATTGGCGACGAGCACAAATGATCCAGTGCTCTTTTATGTAATGTATAGGAACTATAAAATATGCATGATAATAATGTTCCATGCCAACTTCTGTGGTCTCAACATGCCGCGTATAAAACCACCGTGCAGATGAAGCTTGATTTATGCTGTAATAGAGCTAGTGTAAGGGAGAGATCAACGCACGATTTCATAAAAATCTACAGCAAATTATTTGATAAGCTGGAGATTTTCAGACCCGTTGGAAGACGTAAACGTGTTTTTCCGGTGAATGCGGTCTGTTTTGATGAACGTTTTGCCCTAAAAAGGGTCGTGGCGTCTTCTAGTCAACGTTTCGGCAACGTTGCCAACGTATTAGTCATACGGTCATATAGCCATACTTGTAAGGCGAAACGTTTCCCACAACAGAGTGATCACTGTGAAAAATACTTTAAAGAAATTACTTCGCTTTCACAGACACATCACAACCATCTCAGATGTGCACTTACGTTCAAGTACAATCGCCATGCAGGTCATATGTTTTATTATAATAAGTATTATCATTTTAATCAAAATCCGTTCGTGCCTTTGCATCTTCAAGGAAATTAATTTTATCTGAAGAGAACAAAACAAACTAAAAGAGTCAAGGCTTCATAGTTGTGCTTTTTATCATTAATTTGCATTAATTATCAAAGATATCATAATTATTATGTTCATTATAAACACAAACACACATACTTAGTCGTATAAAATAATTACAGTTCAATTGAGCTTGTAATAGTAAGACGAAAGAGTTTTCAGAACAAGGCCAACTTCAGGCGAGTCCAAGTCACGACTAAACTTCTTTGTTTCATTAACGCACTGTGCTGATATGATAGCAGCTGTAACATGTTATATTGCGAGGGAGTCTGACCTCACCTTGAACTAACTATACATAGCCGCATGATCTTTTCTCGCATACCGTATACCAGTCTACATATGTCTTAATTAAATTGTACATGATATGTGAGATACGAATGACACAAGAGGCTTGATACAAACTATATTTTATGTTATCGATCATTCAGTAGTACCTTTCAACAAACGGAAGGTGTAGGCATATGTTTCATGAGATTGCATTGTAGATTGCTTTCAAACAGAAGTGATCTTGTGAGATAATAAAGTTGAAACTTTTTGACCCATTAAACACGATTATTTCGCTGTTGCATAATTGACGAAAAACTTGTGCTAGTGCCTCACTTTACGTGGTCAAGCAACCTAATTAGTTTAATTTAGTATCGTTCAGTAATAGTGAGACCACTTTTGAAATATTCCAATTGCAATATATAGGTTTGCGTTAGCGAGTTCTCGCAACGTCGGGCTTCATAATGGATGAGCACCTTTATGTACCTAAATAAACAATCGGATTGTTAGAGCCAATGACATGTAGAAATACCTCCTGATGAACACGTAAAATCTAGGCAATTGTTTTGCTCTCCTAGTGAATTAGTTTTAGATAGAAAATGAGCGCGAGCAGTGCATGACATGAACATACCAGGACCTGGTTATCACGCAACATAACAACATCTCATAAATGCTTAACTCCTATTTTAGGAGCTAATTTGATTCTAATTTGCAATCAAGTAAATTTCCTGCATTCGGTTTGAAACTAGATGCTATTCTTTTCCATTTCTAAACGAAATCAAATTTTAACGACCTCTGCCCTTTCGATTACATGTTCATTCCACACATGAGAGAAAATCGCTTGAATACGTTTTTTTTTGCCAGATGGCATCAGATACTTCCTGAAAAGGCCTATCAAAGACAAGACCGCAATTAGAGATACTTCCACGTGTAATAAATAATAATCTTCTTCGACGCTGACTGTGGGCCCTGTGATCGGCGCAGAGAAAGTCCTCTCTCTTTCACTGAGTGATACTCATGAGAGGTCAAAATCTGACCCTAACGCCCAAGCGACAATAATGTATTCATTACCTGCACTAGTCTGTCAACGTCTTGCCTTTAGAGCTTTGCTTGAGCCTTGATGTCGATAGACCCTCGCTTTTACTTATCCCGATTGCCGAATGATTTACTAATGTCTATATTTTAAACTGATAGGTTTCCATAATATTTAACCCGTGGGTTAGGTCCTGCTAGTATCATTATGGTTTATTGGCTCCGCCAATTTGTAACTCGAAAATTGGCACCTACTCCGTCTCTCGTTGTGGAGTGTAACCACATCAATGGTTTTACTTCTGCAGTTGTGCATGCTGTGGTGCTGTGGTAACGACAGCATTGTCAATTCTAAATGCTCGTCGATTACCAAATACACACTTGTCACATTTATACTATCCTCACTACCATATTTAGCAATAGTATATTTACAGCTATAAAACACAGCTATCATTGGCCATGTACGTACCAACAAAGTGAATTAGGTTGTACGATTGTTGTGGTAGCAATTTGAATTTGGTATATGCGTAGTGACAAACAAAAATTTCTCTCGCATACAAAACCAATTGACGCGAGGGCCCTTATCGTTTGTACACAAATATGGCGTAATAGTGGCCACTTTTCGTGTGGTAAATTTGATTAACCCAGTGGCCAAATTCAAAACTGTGGTCAAACTAAACCTTGCATATTATTTGGAAAGTTTTCGACGCAGCTCGCACTTTTCGGCGTATGTACAAATTGGTGGAAGCAAGAATGACTTGTAAATTCGTTTCTTAACCCCGGGACCTTCTGAGCAAGTATTATCGACAACGACAACCTCTTTTATGTCAAATTTAAGAAACACGTCGATAGAATCAGCCAACCCAGCCTCGAAAACTTGTTAAAATAACATGACATCGTGACTAAAACGTATTCCAAACAGGATCTCGATTTATCTTCAAATTACCATATTAATATTTAAAAAAAAAACTATTACTTCCTCTTAAACGTGAGAAAAAGCCATCAGTCTTTACAGTAATCAGACACACATCTTCTAGACAGATTTCACGCAAGGCCATGTTGATTAAAGCTCTAGTTTTATTCTGTGATTTATACACACAATAGACGATGCATAATTAATGGTAGTGCATTTTCTTTAACCACCATGCAGCACTAAAACGCACATGAGACTGGACTGGAATGAAAGAATAATTTAAAGCAAAAATAAAGAGCACGTGCACCTTCTAAGTCTTCTTTCCCATGCAACATCTTGTAATTGCCAACAAAGGGGAGTTTTCCACTAATGGTATATTAACATCTTTAGATAATAGTATTTTGCCGCGATTTTACTCCGTAGAAAAGAAACGGGTAGAAAAACGCTGTTCCTTTCATGGTATTATTTCCAACGATGCAATATTTTGTCACAGTGTCACGACGGCTGGCGATTTCGCGATGCAACGAAGACGGCAAGGGGTCAGTCGTGAGTCCAACTTTGACTCTTGAAGTGCACTTTCATCAAAATGTTATGTCATCTTGACTGACCCGCGCGGGTCTTTATCGTCTGACCCATACTTTCCATATTATACGAATACAGCCTAGCGAAAATTTAGTCGGTAGTCGTATGGTAGTAGCCCTTCTCTGCAGTTACGAGCTTGAACGTGGAAATCAATGTGTTTTGCAAAGTCAGCGTGCATTTGTCAAAATCCAATCAAAATAATATCTGTCTGATGGATGTTATCGGAGATCTCGATTGTTGCGCGGCGGCAAGAAGGAGGTTATTGACAGCTCAGGCTACCACCTGTAACGATCATTTCAGCTGTGTTATTCTGATACGATACATAGTTGAGGACTCGTCACTGCTTGAAAGTTGAATTAAAACCCTCCCCGCAGCAAAAAACCCTAATCCACTGAACTCTGTTATGAAACAGATTAGCAGGGTGATTTTTTGTGTCTAATTTGCTAGTTTGAATAGTTTTTTTCTGTGATCCTCTTTGAGCCTCATCGTATTTATCAACCTGTCCTCGTCGCATTTATACCTGTCCTTATCAGTCGCCCGTGGATTAGACGTTTAAGATGTTGAGCGAAGATTTCGGTTTTACAGATGACTTCACGTCACTATTTGGAACAGAGATTGCTTGCAAGGAAGAGTGAAGAGTAGTAAGCAGTTTCGAGGTGCTTGTTATCCGCTTTCTATCACTTCACTATCGGCCGGCCAGCGGGGAACAATAAAACACCTTCTCGAATTAATTCAATCAGCCATTCTTTGACATCAGGAGAAAGTGTCAACATCTCTTAGCTGTACTGTGAATCGAAATATTTGACTTGTAAAAGTGCCTATTGCATGATTCCAATTGGCATCGTACGTCAGGTTACCAAACAGTATATTGAAATAAACAAACGTCCTGATTAACAAAAAGATCTGACTGGTTAAATTAATTAAAACTCACATAATAGGTACATGCATATATTGACATTCTCCCATAATTGACACTAGTTAGCAAGAATGCTCGTATGTGATAAAGGTAATTGAGCTATTTTAAACTAATCCAGTTTCCTTTCACTGCTGGTAATTTTATGAATAATGCAAATTTATGCTGGATTTTGTGAATACTCGCGTAAAAAGTGCCCTAAATTAATATTCAATAAAAATTTGCTGATTACTTTTGTTAGTTTTTATTATTCAGTAGTCGAACTATTTTGTGCTCTCGCAATCTGAGTGTAGTATCGCTCGAAAATTACTTACCCGTGAAAAGGAAACACTCACCCTGTGACAATAGAGAATGTTGTGATTTGTTATGCATTTATGGACACTTGGTAATAACAACAAATAAAGTCAGCTGCCTCTCTCCAGCCATGCACTATACACTACACTAGAAGCTTTTGAATATTATAAATACCTTCATGAAAGGCAACATGTAATTACTATTTATAATATCCATGCAGCCAAACAATAACACCCGCAAATTAATTGCAAACAAGTAATTCTAAATAAAACTAATAAACCAACTTTGCTCTTAATTCATGTCTAATTAATGGTGTCCTATATTTTAAATACTAATCTATCGCCCTCGAGGCAAATGCAATACTAATTCGATCAAGATCAGCTGTTGCGTCATGTCGAATTAAATCACGATATATCAAACAGTCAAAAATTCGTGTCAAAAACGTGCACGTCCGTTCACACTTGAACCGGGCATAATGACACATCGCAGTGGGTGCGCACTTTACGGAGCACGTATCGTATGGCAGCAGGTAAGAACAAATTTTGCAACAGTTCACTTTCAAATCGCACACAAGTTATGATTCGCCGTGTACTGTGCAAGAAAAAGTACCCATTCAATAAACTTGGCTACCAACCCGTGATTTGCAGGTGGATTTAATAAGCACTTCACTTGGCATACCGAAGTGCGATATGAGTCAAAATTAAATCAGGGCGTCAAATCTAGCTCACGCACAACGATTTACAAATGAAAATCACTGCAATAGAACTGAAAATGTTTGCTTGTATTTCTTTATCAGTGCTTTATTGTACCTACACTGTTTTTGTGTATTCTGGAATCTGATCATGAACAAAATAAGTGTATGGTGGTTAGGAAGGCATTACATCACATCAGTCAATGTCACCATCTTGTGTATAGGTACTTGGGAATAGTTGATTGATGATTGACGAAATGATTGATTTTATGCGAATTCCCTTGATTCTAGCTGGGAAATGTATCACCCTGTATAGGTCACCTGCCATACGATGCCTCATTAAACAATAGCTCAAATAACTTGCTCTTATGTATACTAGAATCAGAAGTAATTTCAACCTGAGCCATGTCAAATTTAATAAACTTTGGCGTGGATTAATTAGCTATTATTTAGATTCAAGCTGCATCGATATACATACTTGGTTCATTAGATTTAATCACATCATGCATACGCCAGTGCGGGCAATTTGCAAATACCTACTCCAATAAAGTATACTTGTTGCAATGGGAAAGTAAATATGACTTAAGTATTCGTCCACACATGTAAATTACAATTCAATTACATCGTCAGGTCATGCAATAGCCAATAGAATGTGCTTGGATTATATTTTATGGCCAATGTCCAGGGGGAATCAAAGTTATTTGACGTTTCGGCCAATGATTTCTGATAGCGAGAGCAAAATCTGTTATGCCAGCGTAATTTACTCTAAACCCCCCGTAATAGCAGACACTGATTTTATAATTATGAAAGTTATTGAGGGTAAGCGCTGTTTCATTAAATCTCGCGGAGAGTAGTTTAATGAACGGCATTAAAAAGTTCTAGGTTTTATAGGTTTTATATTTCTTTTATAGACACCCAGCGTACGTTACATGGATAATAAAAAATTTCGGAAAAAATCGTCTCACCATTTCAGGGAAATGGTTGGGGTGTGAAAAAACGCTTTTATTTGATTCACATCTCGCGCGTTATTTTCCGTATTAAATTAGAACAAGAACTTCCAGTTACACCTATTCTCGCCGCACATATCAAACTCGTGCGCGCGAATTTTTTAAACGTCGATGATTAAATGAAGGATCATTTCAGAGTTCAGCTTTCGTTCGACCAACCTGTTAATAATAAGGACTTACGTACAAATAGACAATATTGATAACTGTTTATTTTCACCGTGGCATTGTAAAAATGTTCAGTTTATTCGCACTATATGTGATTACACTGACACCCCCTTCCATAATTGCACCTTCAGAATAACACCGCGCCATGCTGTAATGCGAGTGCACATTTTTCAACGATGCCTTGCAAGCTTCAAATGGAGTTCAATAGGTCTCGTGTGTCTTACAATCACTTTTCAATAAACTGTATTACAGAACGTTTCGTTTGACTAAAGATGACGCAAAATTGTTATGCAAGATGAGCGGCATATGCTGCATTGCATACCTACCGTAACATATGGAGCTTTTCCAATTCAGAACACTTCAATTGTGATCAAATATGAAACGCAATGCAGGCCGGCCTATAATCCAGTCCATCACACCAGCTACATCTCAGTTTAAGAGATCTTTAATTGTTCCTGACCGAATGAAATATGAATCAATTACCTCAAACAATAATGATTGATTGAACAAACGCTGCAAGAGTTCTCGATCATGTGCACGATATAATATCAATAAAATAAGCTAACCGTCACTTTCATAAGACAGGTTAATAATAGGAGTCGATAATGAAGTTATGAGAAGGTTGTGAGATGATTTATTGAACGACAGACACTATTTTTATTGCCTTTTCAACCGTCGACAGCCTTGCCGGAAATAGACGAGAGATATGCATTTCTACAGAAAGTGCATGCAATTTGTGACTAGCAAGTGTACGCAAAGGAATCTGAGGTAGATCGTTACCGATAACACCACGTCTTCGATGGCAAACCTTTGACATTACATCGAAATGGCAATTTGCAGGAGTCTGTGTAATCTGACTTGTGCCCGGAATTGGTTTAACTAAGAAGGTAATTAGTTACCCGCTGCAAATTACAATCAATTTACTATTCACTAATATATACTACACAATTCTTATAATTATAGTCCAGGCACGCCCCTAAATTATTTTTGCTCTCTACCCATTTGCCCGAGGGCCCAGAGAAATATTTTCATGCATAAATGTCATCTGAAATGAGTTATTTCACTTTAAAACCTTACCCAGATAAACGCAGTACCTGGATGTCTACGTGAAATGTAATTAAGATAATTCAGTGAGGTGAATACATACGTCTATAATGTGTAGTTATTAATATTTACTCATTACGTGTAGCAACCATGCATTTTTGAGACCTTTACAAGCTAGAAGATCTATTATTAAAAGCAACTTGACTGTACTGGAATTTTGTAATAATGCACAATATGAGTAACTTTATAGAACAGAATCCAATCAAACGCGCAATGCAGTGACATGATTATACGTTCAGTTGGGTGGCCAGTGGCCAGCAAATATCCCCCATCTACCATTATCAAATCAATTTGAGACAGGGCTTCCATTAAAAAACAGAAAATAATAATTAAAACATCCCGAGGAAATGTGACTATTTATGACGGTCGTAAGACTTATAATTGAATTCATACGTTTCGTAATTTGTTGTCATTTTCTTAGGCGAAAAGAACAGTTTAAAAAATTACTCCAAATATATGTATTTGTTTCTTGGTAAACAGCGGAGACACCATTCTGCAAGCTGCGTAATGTCATTTAGTAATATACGAACATTGCTAATGAGCACCGCATAATGTATGACAAATGCCAGGGGACACAGCACGAGTGTAGTTGATTTGTAACGCGAACGACACACACGCTCCTCATGAATGTCAGAAACCCCTCGATGCTTCTGCGGTTCGATTCCAACATCCAATCCTCGCAAAATATCATACAGCTAAGCGATCGCCTAGTCGCTTAACGACACAATAAAAACTGTTTTGTGAGGATGTCGAAATCATTTCTGATGGTTGTCCTCAAGACGTGATAGATATCATCTCATCGCAATACATCAAATAGAAAGGAAGAAGGTAGTGGGTTTTGTGAAATGTCTGTCACTCCAACTCACCCCCCCCCTCACCCCTAGCGTTCACAGTAACACCAACACCGTACTGCACATGTCGAGATTTCTACGTTCATAAAAGGAAGATAAGGTTAATAACTTTGCTGTGCTGTCCAGTCCAGTGCAGTAATTGAAAGAGTTACCTTGTGCACGAAATATAGGTAATGCGACGAAATGCCATTCAATCTAAAACTAATTATTTCCCAGGTGGCTTGTTAAAATAGAACCGAGGCCGATTCATAATTGATTGTATTTTATTTTCAAATCCTCTTCGCACTGATACAAAGTTTATCAAAGAAGTCGTGTTTCTATATTGTTGACACAAAATAACTCACGCCACTATGAAGAGAGAGACAGCAGCGGTAGGTATTTATTAAAATAGTGTCAAGATCAAAATGATTATAAACTTAGGTGGAATCCGTCTGAATTCCCCTGTATAGTGAATAGTATCCTTTACATCTTCAATAAAAAAAACGTATAGAATTAGGACTGAACGTCCATCGAGGCAATACGATGACTGCTTGGAATGAAGCGTGCCTTGCGAATCTTGCGATCTTGAGACAAAATGCAATCACAGCCAAGGCGATTCGAGGTGATTTCAACTAATTTGCCCTAATTCCATCCGAACTATTAGACCCACATCAAGAAATCCGTGCTCCGAGGAGAACGAGGAAGTAGAGAGGCAATATTCATCTGTCGTGAGACGGTACAGAGCACTCATTACTAATGAACAGCGACGAAGGTGAATAGATTTTGGTCTGATAATCAGCTTAGCGAGCAAGTTCGAGTCGAACTCACGCGCGCGCGCACGCGCGGTTGGTCGGACAAACTCGCAGTTCATGAAGACTTGAACTGAACTCGATGGCCGATGCAAACATTCGAACAACGTTCACGATAATGCATTAAAACTTTGTACACGATCATCCCTGAGTGTTCATTACAATCACGGGCTTAATCCCGAGCCTGATCCTGCGACATAAATCTGTCTGGACCGGATCCTGTTCGACAAAGTGCAAGGATGTACACTGTGCGGGCGATCTGACCAGTGTCCTCCTTGGCGTACACGGCCCTGACGTGAAGAGATTGAATCTGCGGCAAAACAGAGACTGTTGCGATACCACTCATTTTTATTTCGATGTAATTCAAAAGATTTATTTTTCCTCGCGCAGCTCTCGGAGCGATACGTTACCATAAATAAAGGATTATATACTTTTGAGTAAAAGTTTCTATTAAAGTTTAAGAAAAGTTTTTAAGAACTTTTTGTACAGCAAAATTGGTTTTATATACGAGGATAAATTGCATAAACCTGAACCATGCAATTTTGTCCTCTTCACTCTGTGGGCCAAAGAGAAATTGCGGTAGACGATACGATTCATGTATTCCCCACACATCTATCACGGGGGGATATAACTCAGTGAATCTAATCAGGAAATGCCCGAGTTATTTTCGTGTGCACACACAAAAACGTCTCGTGCAGATCTCGCAAATAAAACAAAACACACTGTTTACATAACAACACACAAAGACTCGGCCTCGTAAAAAGGGCTAAACCAAAGACATAGCGCGAGATTCATTTTTTAAATATATCTATCACGATTCAAAATTCGTCTAGTTCTCCGTCAATCACGTTGTATGAAAAAAAGGCTTCCCCTTCACCCAAACCACCGAACCGACCTGCGCTCCCTGCCATGTAGCACGTCACTTTTATAAATCTATTATAACTTTTGTGGGGAAAAAAGGGCATTCGCGGCTGAAACCTGCTTTCTCCCAGATTTAATTCAATGTATTTTGCGTTTGCTATGTTCTCCGGTTCATCATATAAGCTCTCCTCGTCTTCGCTCCGCAATTCGTCCTCTTTCCCTGAGTACATAACACGTCCAATTATGTACGAATATTAATTTCAACCGAAACGATAAAAGGAGGTGAGAAGTGAGAACGAAATGTTCACCGTGCAAATGAAATAGCGCCTACCTGTACCTTGACTATACAAACGTAAAGGGGAGAGAAGAGACGGATTCCGACTCGAAGACAGTCTCGCGAAATACTTTTTCAACTGGATAAAGTTGAATTCTATACCTAAAGTTTCGTAGTAACGTCATGACTCGTGTATACTTACGCCTTCTAATTTGATCAAACGAGTCCAATTACAAGCCTAACATGGCATAGGTAATATTATAATATGCCTACCCTGTAACGTGTAAAGGTTAAAAACGCAAACGATCATATTTATGTACTTTTAAAATGCCGAAGTATCTCATTTTGTACGTTCTAATCACCATAATTATCCGTGATCAGCTGTGTTCATATGAGTAGCCGCGGCGAACACTTGGGGAATATTGGATATCTACAATACAGCACCGTTTTGAATGATCAATTTGTAATGCAATAGCATCGAGTAGTGTTCACTTCTGGATGATTGGTTGGGAGAGTGTCACTTCTCGCGATACTCGGGACTTCCAGTCCGCACTTGGAACGAAGCCTATTCCGACCAACGGCCATGTTTAAAGTGCATATTTTTATATTTACTCGGTAGCTTCAAGTCGATCGATGCACTGCTCTTCAGCATGCAATTATACGACTGAACTGAAGACTTTAAGTACCCAGCTACTTCAATGCGTAATTTTCCAATACGTACATTTCCCAAGCATATAGCTGCTTATAAAGCATGAAACGTAGGTACAAACGTACGATATAAAGCTCGGCTGCAGTTGAATGAGTGTCTGTCTGGCATTGCTTTGCTTTGCCCCGTGGACGAATTAATGAGATGTTTTCAACCATATACCTCTATAGGCGACGTCTTTAATTTGTTTTAAGTGGGCAATGGATGTGGTAAGCACACAAACATTTTAGTTTCCAGTCTAGTCGTGATAACGACCAA
>QKMV01000169.1:0-14910 GCA_003287335.1 Lednia tumana
TTAGCGAAACGTTGGCAGTTTAGTGTCAGTTAAGTTTTCAGCAGTTTAACCCAGTTATTAACAGTTTTTTTTTTAAATGTTTGTTGTTTTGACAAGTTTTCTATAGTACCCTGATTGAAATCTCGTACAAACATCGATGCACATTTTCGCTATACATTTCGTGAGTGGTAATTGAGCACGTGACATTGTTTTTGTTTCCCTTTATCCACGAACTCGTCTGTGAAGTGCAATCAGATTGATAACGACTCGCGATGTGAATGAATGATGGCAAACTGTTCAGTTTCTTTTCCGTACCGGCAGACGATTGTGCCTGCTCGTCTCGCGCTTGTCGTGATTGCTCGTGATTGATTCCGCGCCGGTTCATCGGCGATGGCACCCGCACCACCCGCGCAGAAGCCTGCCGCTGTGTTTCTCATTGCAGATCTGTTGCTTAGCAGTATCCGTGAGTGCTCCACATTTCATCGATCTACACGAACTTTGCTTCTGCAAGATTTTCGTCTGGTCATCTGCACGATAATCTTTTGCATTAATCAATATGAACTTTTAGCCTTAAGTTCAAATTCAATCATATTACCTAGCTGGAGGCAGCAATCAGGAAATATGTGATTTTATGCACTATTCACAAAAATAGCCATGCATGGCAAACTTTGACAGCAAAAGCATCCAATCAATAATCTGTTATCTGTAATCAATCACATGTTTCTGAGGTATATAGTAGCTTGATAGCTGTTGATTTGGCCATGATAATTAATGTGTTTTACTAACGATGGCTAAGAATTTACGCTTCGGAGCATTTTTAAGACTTGGAGTAATCTAGAATTAGAGTATGTCAGCAAAGACGCTGTTAAAAAATGATTACAAAAATTTGAGTAAAGCACGCTGAAATCTTAAGCGGTATGTTTGTGAGGGGCGCGAATTGCGAATACACATTTCGAGTCAATGCTGGTAAAAAAAGTGTTGTTTTGGACAAATTCGCGATGACACGGGTAACGCATATTTCTGGGGTGGCTTCTGGGTGATTTCAGGGATAGGCGGGAAACCTGCTTGATCCCCAGGCCCACCCAGTGGTGTAGTCCTAATTTTTTTTTGGGTGTACGCAATACTTTTCCCAGTGTTTCTTCGACCTGATAAATAATGGGAGCATGGGTACCCGTAGGATTTTTTCAACTCGGAGTGCATTAGTTCCTTGTTAACCTTGCGCCAAATTCTAGTGCCATAGGAAAATATTTTGGATTTCAGAGATCATTTACGCACTTTTGGCACGTTTAGATGGTCATATATCCAACTTACACTTTGATAGGTGTTTGAAGCAACTAAAAGCATGCCACACAATGAGACAGAGCATCGCATGATTTTTTTTAAACTGTACATTTCTACATTTTTGTGCTTTGGAAGGAGGCGGACTACACACTTTTCTTCGGGGTTCTAATTAAATAGCAATCGTGAATTATAAAATACCTACAGGGACCACTCGTCGGACTGTATGAGTATTGTTTTGTTGTCTACGTACAATGGAAAGTTATTTTTGGGTATACACAATTTATCTGCACCCCCGCATACCTTCGACTACATCGCTGCGTCCGTCCCTAACTTAATGTGTCCCTTTTCCAGTGCTGATCACGATCCTGTCGCTGTACTTCCTGGCGACTCCGTTCCGACGAGGGTTCTACTGCAGCGACGACTCCATCAAGTACCCGTACGTGACGCCCACCCTGAACCAGTATGCCGTCGTCGTCTGCCTGCTGGCGATCCCGATCATCATCGTAAGACACTCTCCTTTCGGTGAACGCGGGCTAACGGACCGGGGAAGCATGCTGGCAGCTCTGGGCTTAGCACTGCTAGCTTCTCAGTCCACGTAGACGAGAAAAATATTTGGAGTCTTCGTGAACTTATCAGGCTACGTCTGATAAAGTTTCCACCAGCCTGGGGTCCCCGAAATAAACACTTTAATTCGCTGTTTACCTTCTAAAGCTTTTAAACTGATTTTAATGGGGTTAGATTAGATAAATACGCGTGGTAGTAAAGGATGTAAGAAAACAAACATTCCTATTGTCATCACGTCATATTGTGCAGAAGCGCGTAGTCTTCAAGATTTGTGCAAGACTGCATAGACCAAGGTGGTGGATGGAAAGCTTGAATTTCGCACCCCTGATTTGGCACTGTTCAATCGAGAGTAAACACTAAATGGCCGTTCTCCCTCTTTCAGATTCCTCCCACCACATCACTATAATCGTTTAATTTTTCGTCCTCATTATCAGTTAAGCTGTTCGATCGCTTGACTGAATCGTTTTAGTTTTGGTCGAACCGGGACGCAATTCTCAAGTTTTTAGTCATGCCTCAGCTCTGTGCTGCGCACCTTTTTGTCACGTGAAACTGATGCGCGGCCTATGACTAAGAAATGACTAAAAACTCGAGGTTTACGCCCCTGGTCACTGGTATTTAGGACGGGAGATTGAACGATTAAAGTAATCTAGTGGGGGAAAATCTGAAAACTGGAGGGTGGCCATTTAACGTGTACTGATGCTGAAACCCACCATCAGAGCACTTGCGTTTGCAGTTTCTGATCATCGAGCTGGCTACGAGCGAAGGCAGCGAACCTCTGTTCGGCAATGTGCGTGTGCCGAACGGCGTCCTGCGGGCGTTCGACGTCATCAGCACCTACCTGTTCGGCGCGGGCGTGTCGGAGATCACGTGCGACTCGGCCAAGTACCTGATTGGCCGGTTGCGTCCGCACTTCCTCGACTTGTGCAAGCCGGAAGTGACGTGCGACGCCAAAGACAAGTACATCATCGAGTATGAATGCACAGCCGGCACCAAGCTGTTGCTTCGCGAGGCGAGGTATGGCACGGGTAAAAGATATGGGGCTTCAAAAAAAATTATCCACAAACTGGGTATGCATATAATATGGTAAGTCGTTGAAATTATGCCGACTTCGTAATATATCCTGGCTACTTCTTCAGGGGTAAAAAGCTTCTGCTTTTGTAAAAGCTTTTTATATCATGAAGAGTTTGGTCCGCGGTTTTACGAAGCATTCATAAATCATACCCATGGCTTACGGATAAGCTTTGTTGAAAACTTGTGCCAAGTTTAGACAAAAGACATGAGACTAAAAATGTACACAAGTCTTGGCCTGGCGAAACTCAAATATCGTTATGCCGAACGGTATGGCACGCTAGCTACACCAGTTCAGGCTGGATGAGAGGCCGTGGCCATTCATGCCAAGACCATTTTCTGTTCGGGAGAGAGATCGGAGGGTTTGAAGCTTTAGTATACAGCTGTTTCACTCGCATTATCATCAACCTCTCGATTGCATGGGTAAATAGAGGAATCCAGGTTTTGGATTGGAGTTGAACCATCCGGTCCCATAGGTGATTTTCGAACGGAGTGGGCTACGTTTCGGCACCTGGTTTCCCTTTTTCTCTATTAGGATTACCATCACCCTCATTCTCCCGCTATTATTCAAAGGACGCTAATATACCAATGCCGCGGAGAGCCAGGTGACAATACAATTTTCATTGAACACCATCATAATCAAAATTAATTCGTTTTGCCGTTTTCTGAGATGGGACTGTCTGATGATAGAATTTTCTCTGAATTGTGGTTTAAAATGACGATAAATTACAATAATGGTGGCTAGCTGATTTCCAGGATTGAGTCTGGGTAGGATTGTAGGGCAGAAGCACTGTCACCGTGGCTATCAGTTTTCTAGCCTCGGCATGTGGGTGAACGAGTGTGAACAATGCGTGAATTTCTTTTCACATGCGTTTCAAAATGTCTCACTCAAGTACCTTAAATTCAAACAGCCCAGCGCCGGGAATAACAAGATAGCTCATTTGCATGTCGTTAGCTTTTTCCGCATAGTCGTATGATTATTTGAGTTATTGGAGTATGGCGTGCTCGTCGCTCGATGAAGCCGAATATGGTATGAAGAAGTGAAGTGAGCCATTATCGCGTTTGGAAATGTTACATGCCCCGTTGACTTGCTCTGTATGTGAAAGAAACTGACAACTAGCGGCCTGATTAGCAGCGTTTAGCCGCGGACGAGAGCACAATCGCCAACAATTAGAGAACTTTAACAGCGACATTGTGTGCGACGTGAAAACGCGAGTAAAACTGATCCTTTCTTTTGTTAATCTGCTTCAGATTGTCTTTCCCGTCCGGATTTTCGGCATTCGCTTTCTACGCAGCGGTCTACACAGTGGTAAGTGCAAACAAGTGACACCCAGGGAATCGATTTAAGTGCGTTCACTCGCATGGGACAGGATCAATTATTTTCTCCAGATACGAACGGTTAACGTGCCAAGCTCGTTGCCGGAAACTCTACCTTCTCATGCTCTTCGTGGAAGGTTTGATAATGTCCGGTTCGATTGATGTCTGGATTTGTTTAACTAGAACCGTCCCAACTAGCGACAGTTCCATCCGATAGTTGTCATCATGGCGATGCCTAACCGCGTTAGACGTCAAATTAACCGGACATTGTAAAACCAGACATGACTTGGATCTCATACAAACTGATGTGCAGGATTGTATCATAATTACCGGTCAGAATCTGAAATTTGTCAATCGGAGTCTTAATAAAATACAAACTTGAGGTTCGACTGGTCAACGTCAGTGATTACATCTCGATAGTCACAAAAACTCTTACAAACTGAGTAAGAATGCTACGATGTCCACTAAAAGATTCCCAACGTACCGCAAAACTGTTCTGTCCACTTCCTCAGGGGCTTCTTAAGCTCCATTCTTACCCAGTTTGTAAAAACAGTTTCTTTTTTAACAAGTTCTAAGATTTTGAGCTAGACCATGAATCTTAAGGACATTCCGTTAGTATTTTCTACACTTGGAGTAAACCGAGACCACGAATCCACGAGTACATTTACGTGTCTTGGTTGCCTTGTCTGCAGATCTACCTGCAATACAACTACAAGTGGAATTCCGCGAAGGTGATCCGTCACCTGATCCAGTTCGGCTTCCTGATGGCCGCGTGGTTCATGGCGTTGTCTAGGGTGTCAGACAATCACGCTCACTGGAGCGACGTCGTGGCGGGGATATGCATCGGCACGGGCAGCGCCGTGCTCACGGTGAGACTAAGACCATGGACGTTATTACATTTTTGAGACTCATATCTCCTGACCTAATTTCAGCACTATAGTTTTTAAAAAAACTGTTTATAACTGGGTTAAGCTGCTGAAAACTTAACTGACACTAAAGTGCCAAGCGGCGAATGTGAAATCTGAATCCAACACTCTAAAATTGTTGACCTCGACCGGAATTTGAACACGGGTCCTCCAAAACTCCAGTGTAGCTGCATGGCTGCCATGCTACCAAGAATAACAATTAAGTTTTGCGAAGTGTTGCTAGTTTAGTGGCAGTTTAGTGTCAGTTAAGTTTTCAGCAGTTTAACCCAGTTATTAACAGTTTTTTTAAAAACCATGGACGTTGATGCCGTGAGTCAATGTCGCGGCGGAGACTAAAGCCGCACTCGCAAGGCTTCGGAGTTGGGGGCGGTTTTTTAGTGGCACTCCGTTCAGAAGTGAAAACGGAGCAATAGGCAAAACGCGATGGCAACAGTTAACACAACATCACTTTTAGGAAAAGGATAATTTTTTGTATTTTAGAACACTCTAAAATTGTTGACCTCGACTGGAATTTGAACACGGGTCCTCCAAAACTCCAGTATAGCCGCATGGCTGCCATGCTACCGAGAATAACAATTCAGTTTTGCGAAGCGTTGCTAGGATTTGTTTTTTTTCGGTTCTTTTCGTCGTATTGGCGGTTTTTTCTATCGGAAGCATTTTACCCCTGAAGAAATGGACAGCATAGTTTACGAAACGTTGGGAAAGTTTTAGTGGATTTGTTAGCAAGTGCTTGAAGTAATACAAGCTAACATGTTCCCCAATCCACATACAATGATGTAGACTGTACAAAGTGTTTATTTCAGTAGGATAATTTGGCCGGCACTGGCAGGCTAAACATTAAATTAAAAATTAAAAATAATTTTTTCATTAAAATCATTCAAAATTACCTACAGATACCGCTGAACCATCTTTGTAACGCTGCATGGATTTGGAATGGAAATCCAAATTTCCTTGAGATTCGCACTGCAATATTTGCAGAGTTTTTCACCACGCTGGACATTTAGCCAATCAGGCACGCATGATACTAAAATTGTTTTGCGTTTGGTATTCCTGCCTGGCTAGATTTCTTATCGAATTCACGCCCAAGTCTTTAAATTTAGCACGGTATGCCGCGACGAGCCAGTCTGCCAACTGTGAACCTATTCGATCCTGATAACCGGATATCCTGGCAGTTGTTTCTCCCACAACCATTCCAGACAATTGCTGTACCAAACATCTCCGTTGTCCATTTCCACTCCCGAAAATCTGTCAAACTCGCGTGATCATAATTCCGAAATACCAAAAATTCTCTCATGGGCAGAACTTTGGTGGACAAACGATAGCTATCACTATCAGCGGATCGTAATCACATTTATCATCACCAATGAGAAATGTGCTATTTTCAAGTTCATAATGCGACTTGAAGTGACGAAGTGATTTTTTGTTGCCACATTTATCTTATCTAGCGATGTGTGGTGGATCTTCGTAGATACCAATGATTGATGTCGATACCGGGAGATAGACGTGAAATAAATCTTCAGATCAAGTAGCGCTATACGCAGTTAGCTATGCAGCCCGCTTGACTTGATGGTGATACGAATTGTATAGCTGCCAGGTACACTTTTAAGTTTTTACTTTGCATGGTTTTCCAAGGCATGGCAATTGGTGTGAATCCACAAGCCACTGGTTTTATTATGATAATAGCTCCCTTTATTAATTTATTCCCGATTCAATTCATCACCCTTAAAACACGATGTGGAACAATGAAGTAATTAGGACCAGTTTTACAACTTTTATTAACCTTGAGTTAGGATGTAATCCTTAGAAACTAAATCAATTTCATACATGTGATTGGCTGTTACCATGGCGATAGCAATTTAATCCTATGAACAGAGCTTAACACAGAGTTAAGAAAAGTTGTAAAACTGGCCCTTAGTACTGTCAACGTGGCTGCTCTTCAATTCGAATATTTCTTTCAGGTCTGCTGTGTCTCGGATCTGCGGCGAAACTCCAAAGTGAAACTGGAACAGATCGAAATCGAGAAAAAAATCAATGCCAAAGTTGAAGACGATCCCTGAATTTCCTCTTTTCACCCTATTCAGCACATATTTATTTGATAGGAACATATGTACAAAAATAAACTCTACCTTTGTATTACTATTGTTTACGATTTGTTTGTGTTTACCAGTTATTGTTCCAGCGTTCGATTGAGAAGAGGAGGACTTTTAAACCCACGGTAGTTTGCAACATATGCAACGTAGATTAAACCAGTATTGTATAAATGTAAAGCCAAAAGTAAAATTGCAATGCCCTCTCGGCATATCCTAGCATCGTTCAGCTAATAGGTTTTGACAACTTTTATTAGACTTATCCTTGGTCAGAGGGCGGCTGCTATATTTCTATACAAAATCTGTTCAAACGCCTTAACAACCTTGGCGATTGCCCACTGTAGAAATCAAATTAAAACACTAAATTCTAAACCCGCCTAGCATATTATTAATTATGCAAATTTGTGATTTATTTTATACAAGTCGCCTGGATATAGTCATTTAAATAATCAAACTATGCAATGGAATTTCTTTCCTTACACTGTGTTTATAAGTGTACAAATAGAACAGATGTTTTAGATTAAATTATCACAAAACCGACCGGTTTTGCTCAAGCCACGTGACAGCAACGCAACCTTCCCTTCCATTCCACATCCCGTGACATTACTTGGGGGGAAACAGGGGTACAGAGAAAAGTCTTCGACGTCTCCTGCCTCCCTCGTCCCCCACGGCCACCCCCAGCCACTGACAAACAACAAACTGTAACCCACGGGTTCCTCTTTCTGGGGCCAATCCAGGATTCGTCAAACTCAAAAATCTGTCGGATTGGCAGGCGGCGTAATAGCGAGCGAAATGAGCGTCTGCGCAGAAAATCTGTTGCTTTTCTCTCTCCTCCCCCCATACGTCCCGCAGTGGTTTGTGAGGCACTATATGATATTTTTGGGCTCTCCAGGAAAAACTCTTCAAACCGTCAGGAATTCTTTTTCAAAAATACTACTCTCTTGGTCACGTGCTGTTCGCTGTCGGATGGTTGACAATGCGAGCAGCAATCGGGCTCACGTCGGTCAAGCGCGCAATCATCGTCCAGTCTATTTATCATCGATATTCCACCCTAGTCTGGGGTCTAGCTAGGCTTTCTTGCACTAATCATGATGAAGAATAGAGGCTATTCCTTATAAGCTTGCCACTTAGCTGAGTCGGCCGAGTCTCTCGCTTTCTTGCACATACCTGAGACTAAAGGCTATCTCTTATCTTTCCACCCTGCGCCTATTGCTAAGTAGGCTTTCTTGGTAAACGGCCTACAACAGCCAACCGACTATTTATTATGAGCTGTCCAGTGTCCACCCAAGTCTAGGGTCTTTAGGCATTCTTGCACAAACCTTGAAGACTATCATCTCCTAACATGATGGCTATGAATGTTTATATTGTCTTTTATTTTCCCATCCAGTAATAAATGTGTTAATCAAACAAATGCTTTAGTGGAGCAAACGTTGTCTTCAAGAGTTGTGGAAGGACCCTAGGGTAGGGTGTAAAGCATAGGGATGGCCTAGTGTAATGCCCTCCGCGTATTACCATGGTGACTAAATCAGCTGTGCGCTCGATCCGCGTGTGACCGTTGACGGCCGGCTGGCGAGCGCGGCGCATTGCTTATTATGGGCATGCGCGGGTCCGTGCGGCGCCCACGGCCCCCTCGCCGGGTCCTGGTCACGTGACGTCACGTGTGCTCGGGACTCGACGCCAGCGGTTCCAGCCACCGATGACGTCTGACCATGGAGTTCGAGCCATGGATGTGATTTGCACATTTACAACGGACCCTCGAGCACTGGTTTATTGGCGGTGGTGAATGATAGGGTGATGATGAATCTAAAAGGGGAAACGCGGTGCTGGCACGTAACCTACTCCTGTCGAAAAGCACCAAGGTATCAGCGTTCTAGCCTCAGCGTCCCTTCGGAAGGACATATACAATTCAAGCAGGATTTCTCCACTAATCCGTGGAGTCTAGAGATTGATGGCAATTTGCAAGGCGAGTGAAGCTAAGCTATTGTTGTACTTGTTTTCAGCCCTCCAAACTCTCTCCCGAACAGAACTAATGTGTTATCATGAATGGTCGAGCATCCAATCTGTGGTACGAGGTCAATTCTGCTCAACTTCGAAGATTTTAGGACAGCTGATGTAGGAACCGAAGGCTACAATTGGGTGTAGATATTCGACATGCCGACCCGCGCGTTCAGTGCACTCGAATGCAACTCTGCGTACAATCAGTAACGATAGCATCATAGAAGAATGGGAAAATGTGCCTGTTTCACATTATTCCATGCTCGCTCAGCTCTTGACCAGCTTGTGACGATTCTTCCGGAACAGTTCTGGTTTCCAAATTTCCAAGAAACTCGTAATTATCACTGTAGGTAAGTTGCGGTTCCAATTCTGTGCGTATTTTGATGGCGCTTCATCTTGGACACGCAATGACGGTCAGTTACCACACACAAATGTGGACAATGGACAAAACAACTTACGAAAAAGAATGGGCAATGTAACTCGCGCTGGTCTGCACTTCGATCTGCACGCTCTCTTCGGTCCATGTAGACCGAAGAGTCGATTCAGTTCGGTCGAAGATGAGGCGGGTTTTCCGTGTGCAGCTAAGTGGTTTTACGTTCTAAAACGCGCTGTTGGGATGCAAAACGCGTTGCGATTAGCCTATGTTAGTAGCCAGAGAATATCGCGTCCCGCTTCTGAACAAAGCACGTGACAGTGAAATCGGTCCAGAGTGCGCTGCCGGATGGGCGTTTTTTTCCATCGAATCGAAGTTAGCGAGGAAGACCGATTTTGGTGGCAAAGGGGAGGCCTGTACTGTTCTCGAAAACAAAAACTCTTCGGGGGGCATTTGAGTGAGAACGTCCAACATTCGATTTGCTATCGTATTGACAAAAATCACCACCGAATAGTGTGCGTGTGCGACGTGCACCGACTAATTGCACTAATCCACTTGGCTTCTCGAAACTAGACTGTAAACGTGATATGTTAATAGAATATAACTAAATAAATTGCAAGTCGTTTGTTTTGCCATTCATCTGGTAAGTTGAGTACAATGACAAGGGTAATGGAATTCCATGGTGTGGTGTGCTATAGTGTAGGTACATACTAGATTGTATCGGAATTATTCCTCCTCGGCGTTTTCCACTAGCCGTCCTACTTATCCGCTCGTTCCATTCGATTTACGAGACGATGCAAATGTGCAAGGGCGCACCAGAGAGAAACGTTCAAGTGCAACAATGCAGGCCGACCGCGCTCATCGTTGCACCTGTCTGATTATCGACTATGATGCATATGTGTGGAATGTGCTTACATGCGCCTACGCCTCATTGCAGACGATTCGGATTTATCGATGTCCCCCGCGTTGACTTTGCCACAATGGTTCAATTCGACGAAGCAAGGCACACGGGCTTAATTGCAAATACGACAGGTGTGCATTGCTCTCTACTCATTAGAAACGGATTAAACCACGCTACATGGCGACTTCGTTTAGAAAGACAACAGAAAGCAACTTAGCGCACCAATTTCATGCAAAGCAGTGACATTGCGGTATGCGTAGGTGCCTCCAACGCCGCCGCAAACGCATGGCATTGCGAAGGTAAAGTTGTGTGAACTGTTGTGCGGGCTGCCGACATTGCAAGGTGTTTGGTAAGGGGGACAGGTATACGTTGTTGCCGAGAGGGGGCGAGGGAAGGGCCGGGGGGGGGGGAGACTCGAGGGGCAGCGAACAGCCGCGCTGCGATATAGAAGAACTCCGGTCACTTCAGTTTGCCGTGGTTGGTTGGCTATGCTAGTTGCCAGTTCGCTGTGTCTGCGAGTCTGACGTGGAAATATGGCTGCCGTTCGGTCATCGCGACCACCGCAAGACGTACCGAGCGACGATGCGAAGCCCTAGCTTCGACTCCAGTGCAGTGCGTCGTCTAGATTTAGTCCAGCTCTAATATATTATACAGTGTGTGGTGTGTTCGACTAGTGATTTTGTTTTCCGTCCCGCTCCCAGCTCGCGATGTATCGTATGAACTTTTACGAGAGCACCTGCTTCAGGTGCAACCAGACAGTGTATCAGGTGGACAGGGTGGGCCCCCTGAAGGACTTTACCTTCTTCCACAGCGGCTGTTACAAGTGCTTCGTCTGCGGCACGAAACTCACGTTAAAGACATATTACAACAATCAACACAGTCAAGAGGACAAGGAAGTTTACTGCAGTAGTCACGTGCCGAAGACGGGCCCGGGCCATCTGGATGGCTCGTCGGTGGGTATCAGGTCGGCGCTGAACGTGCCGCGCTCGTCGAATGTCGTCAACGAGCAGATAAGAGGCAGCGGCAAGGGAACGTTCGACGCCGAGGCGCTCAACATTCGGCCGCATCTGAATGGTCACAACGCGAGCAACAACAACGGCAACAGCAACAACACTTCGGCGTTCAGCAACAATCAGCAGGCGCAGCAGCAATACCAGCAGCATCTCGAGAGCTACCAGTATGGCCGGTTTGACGCCAGCGCGCTGCACATTGCACATGCTCTTAGGGCCACCGAGCTCCAGAAGGCCTACAATAAGGCCCGGGAGAAGCCCATCGACTATTACTTGGTGAGTGCGCCTAGCAGCAGCAAGCAGCTATAGCCCCCGAAGGCCAAACATTATGAAATTTCACATTCGAAAAGCGATACGGTAATAACTTTACTGTATTCTGTCGAATTTTTCATTCGAAATATCAAAATAATCTCGTCTCTACTTTAGAAGACGCGAAGCTAGCTAAGTCGTGTTAGACGAAACAGTGGAGTGATAGAACTGTCATCGGGTCCATGCTTATAGACAGGGGAGTGCTCGAAATGCCATCCGTTGCGCCAAGAATGGGCGAAGGAAATAAGCGAGTTGCTAAGCGATTCGACGTCGTTGGGAGATAACATATCGACAGCGTTTACAAAGTTCACATGTTTACATTGAAAACGACGAGTCGTGTTCGAACTGTCACTTGGGGAGTCGCTGCATTATGCATCTGTTGCAGCAACGTAAAGTTGCATAAGTCATAACGAATCTGCAGAATGCATGGCATTCGTCTTGGATTCATATACCAGCTTGCTATTTTGTTAAGGCAATTATTTCGCTACGTCATCGCGCGTTGTGCACTTTCCGACCTTATAAAGATTTGATTTTTAAACACCTTCGCTGAATGCAGCAAGCGCTATAAACAAACGCTCTAGCTGGCTGTTTTATTGACAATAGGAAACGATTACACCGAGATGTAGAAGCAATTTAGCCGATTGATGAGCTTTGTACGCGGATCACGTCGTCGGACGATCGCTCTCCTCACGCTGAAAGAGACATTGCTAAGTCTTCGTCGCCGTTGTCGCCGTCGTGGCCTAATTGGCAAGTCGGTGAGATGGCTCCGATCGTAGAGCGGACGGCCCAGTTGGCTCACTATAGTCGAGTTAACACCTTATCGGTATTCTCTTATCAGTGTTATCGCCAGCTCCACGTTCCCGAACGCGGTAGCCATGGATTGAGCAAAACGCGATCCCTCGGTTGGATAAAATTGAATCGCCTCGCTTTGGGACAGGAAGGGGGCCGGACTGCAAACGGCTTCCTTCAATAAACACCTGTTAATAATATCGCACGCTCATGAATTATTCAACTGTGATTCGAGAGAGAAATAGTTTTCATAGTTAGGGGGATTTATGGGAAGCTAGATGATGGAGATAATGGTGTGTACCGCGCGCTATACACATCTGCTGCACCGTGCGTTGAAGTCTCCTCGTATGGCCATGTGTTCTGATACGAATACGGCTCTGTATGTAACGTCATGACGCGCTTTTTCACTCGGAACGTGCGCCGTGCCTTGAATGACGTGGATGATGTTACTGTGAGAGAGTGCGTCTATAAAAGTGTATTGTTTTCTTAATCAATAACTCGGGGACCCGTTTAACGTGGTTGGAACAAGCGGAGCTGGCAAGAGTTGGTCAAGGAAGTGTAAATGAGATGAGATTTCGCCATGGAGGTGCAGGTTTCCTTATAAAGCGTTTTTCGCCGCGGCTCGAAAGAGTGTAGTAAGATTGCTTTGATCCGTAGGTAGACCATACTGTTGACTCGCGTCGCCGCGTAGGAAGGCGAAATTACCACAAGAGTGATTTCAGCCGTGCCGACATGATGGCATATGTCATCGCGGTATTGCATAACTGCACACGCGAAGAAGGTTCAAGCCCGCACTCGGCAAACAAAATCACACTTAAACCGAAACTTAAACGGATTCTTGCGGTTAAAAAGTGGTCAACTCGCCAACTCGACTGTCAGTCGGTCATCTTCTTGTAGATATACAGCATGAGTGTTTTTTCTTCACATAAAACCACCTTCACATTATGAACTCTCTCACATTTCATCCCTGCATATATCGACATAAGTGTAAACGTTTACTGAATTGAAGCGTCTTGTCCAACCCCACGGATGAACTCAAGATTAATATCCTCTTTACCCACCATGTTCAGCATCAATTCCCCCGAAGCACATTTCCATTGCCGGTGTATTTTAATTAGAGAAAACTAGAATCATGCATAGTATTTATTCCACGTTAGTGAATGTTTGCCTGTTGAGTTGCATCTAAACGGGCTTCAAACACTAGACCGTCATTCAGAGCGAGACCACGTCGTCCTGAGCCAAGCAACGTTCAACATCCAACGCAACTAGACTGTAGGGTATATAGACACACTTGCTGTATCACCAGTCGATCACTCGCATTTCCACCGAACTACGATGGCATGCGATTTTATGGATGAAGAATGAAGCCGTTCTGATTGTTCTATAATTAGACATTCTTTCACTATGGTCTTTAAAACCACTCAAGGCGTTCGAGGTGAGAGAGCACTTCCGGCGATAATTACTCTTCAAACTCGAAAGTGTTCCATTATGTTCGACATGGCGTCGGAGTGTGGCATATGATTGTCGCGGGACACTCCCCCGCCTGATGCAATTACCCTTCACGCATTGCCCGGTATCGACGAGGATACACGGCTCGTTACAACGTCAAGGGATACGACACCGATTTGCGACCTTACCTGAAACAGCGCGAGCTAGTTGGCCAAACGAGCTCCCATGGGCACAGTTTGGTGGCTTGTCTGGACTCTTGGAGGTGTCGTACAAGGAAAAGGGAGCAGGTAAGGAGGTACGGTCGTCCTGTTGGAATGAGGAACCATCGTAGTCTTTGACGGAAATGGTTAAAGCAATCACGGAAAACTACGTAACCATGGGACCGCCGCTCATCAGGATAGCATCTGGAATCTTGCGGGTGTCAGGCAGACGCCCGCATCGTGGCTACCATGCTTGGCTTACACTTCAAATCCTTTAAAGAGACCAAGAAGGTCGAGGTACACTCATGAAGTCAACAGCTATGACAGTGTCAGCTGTCAACGCGGTCATAAAAATCAGCCGGCCTTGCTCGCAACTTATCACGCGGGACCATCGTTTTGGCAGCTTGTGCCGAGCGCCAAGCATAATTGCAAGGTGTGTCAAACAGAACGTATGCTACGTTGTGAAATGCATCCCACTGCTCGACTTACCGAATTGACCCGTGTCACCTTCCCGCCTCTCGGTCGCATTTCAAGTCCGATGATGCGGAAACCCGTTGGGCGCCAGCGAGAGTGTGCACCTTTACAGCTTACAGCTTACAGCTTACAGCTTACAGCTTACAGCTTACAGCTTACAGCTTACAGCTTACAGCTTACAGCTTACA
>QKMV01000170.1:0-29079 GCA_003287335.1 Lednia tumana
TACTAAACTGCCAACGTTTCGCTAACTATTCTGAAAGCTTCATCGGGGCTAGTCTGGCAGATGTTTTACGTGAGCAATGATATGAGTCTCAAAAATTTTATAACATCTTAATATTTTAAATGCCGGCCGTTTGTCTTTGGGGTCAGCTTGCTACCGTGTGCAGTTTCGATAGCCTTTGTGATAACACAGTTGTCAATCATAAATTGTAAATGTAGGTTATGCCACCTTGCATTTATGATACAGTAAGTTCACCCGCGATATGAAAAGGCAGTGCCCTGCCGAGAAACTGATTGCAAATCGTTCGATTATTTGCTGCAAATTGCATGTTCAACCATAAACTGGCTGGAATAATCGTAATAATTGTTTCACAACGCGCAGTATTGATAAATGGGATGATTGTGATATATTTTTCATGCAAATTTAGATATACGTAACTGTCTTCTCACTGGACTGTAAATGTACGCGATAAAAACTTATAGGTTAACGAAACTATTACATAAAAGTGATCCCAGTGATTTTTCAGTGGATTATTTATGTTACCATCGTCAAAAATTGCGTAACAAAAAAACCCAATTGATATTTCTCTGTTGTATGATGGTATGACGCCTAACCTTGGTCATCGTGAGGGTCAAACTCAAACCTAAACGCTACATGCGGTGTCGAAACTGTTGATATTTCTTCCGATCACAATATCACGCCCGCGAGCGTAATATTCGCGCGAAGAGCCATCGAACCTGCGCATGGCATCAGATGTGCTCAGAGGTTCAGCAGCAAGTCAACTCGGTCAGTGAATGCCATTTGGGCGAGATGAGGCAATCCGTGTAAAACAGTCTCTGCTTGTGCTGTGTAATGTAAGCCTTGAGCCATGCCGCGCGCACCGCGCCGCAACATGCGACAGTTCTTATGCAACTCTGCCCTGTGCAATGTCACCCTCATTATTAGCATACAATGCATATGCATTACAGTATGAGCTAAACACATCCGACTTGCGACCCTGCAGAGCATGGCAAATGATCAAACACCGATTGTAAAGGCGGGCAAGGTGTCTCATCAACGGGTTACATAAACACGAGCGCCAAACTTACAATCCTAAACGATCGAAAAGATCAAATATGTAATGAGAACACGGCAAAAATAGATACAGAACGGTTTTTTAGAGAATTATGGCTAGGTAGGAACGTGAAGTAACTTTTTCGGAAAGACCACATGAGCTCCTAAGGAGCATTTCAGCTTTATAATGGGGAGGGGGGGGGGGGCATAGCGTCGACAATGGTGAAGTAGGCTGGTAAGAGGACCGTATCTGTTCGGCAAAGGAACTATCCTGCAGCATTTACCTAGAAGGTTGTGTAAAATCACGGAAAACTTCAACCATGATAGTCCTTCTCATAGGATCGAACCTAATATCTCCCGATTGCTTGGCAGACGCGCTAAGAGCGGCTTCGTGCTCGGTGGGTAGGAGAAAACATTTGAATATAAAGACGACCACGCATGCCCGAACGAAATACGCCAGTAAATTATCGTTTTAGAAAGATGTTTTTTATTCTTGGCACTGCGCATTTTTCTTGAATCTTGCATTAACATTAGTACGTGCCCCTAATATTTCGGGTAATGCGGCTGTGGACCAAAAGCCAGCCGCCCTTGACTGAGATCGAATTCGAAGCATGCCCTCTCGGCCTAAAACCGACCCTCTCGATCGCTTTTCCGCCCCTGAACAGAAGAAAAAACAGACTGCAATACCATACTTACTTGGTTCGCATTTTGGCGCATCGTTTTTTATTTGTACCGTTTTAAAGACAATAATTAACACGTAATAAAACGCCTCGAATGCATCGGTCAGTTTATAGTTTCATTTTGCAGATCATAAAATGATCATGCTCTTTGTAGATATACTCAGCAGTCAGTACTCCACAAAACCGTCGTAAGTATAAATCGGTTGCATTGCAAGAAATTAATTAGCAGCGATCTTATACATTGGTATTTCATAACGAACTTAGAAGTGAAGTGAGCTATTAATTCAATTAGAGACAGCTACATCGCAGCGCAATATATGTTCATCTATTTGTCACGTGACGTGTGCTTTGAAGCGAGAGATCTATTGCACAAATTGACATGACAATGCCCCTGATAGCCGTTTACGGGACTAAAGTTGAGTGCAGACTTGGTGATTTGCATTATAGTTTATCAGCAATGCAGCATCAGTATGCAGTATTGCTCAACAAAGCATCCAGTGCAGGTGACATCTTAATCAGAATCACGTGTGCAAAATTGTCGTCTGGCATAAAGCCCTTGGGTTTGCACATCCGACGTGCTACTAGGATTTTCCTTTGCAATCTGAATATAGGATGTGTAAGAATGAGATAATGCAAAGCGAATGAAGCGGAAACGGATGTGCTGAACTAGCCATATTCTTCGATGACACCGGTAAAAAATTTCCATTTAACAGACGCGCAAAATAACAATATTCATAGATTTTAACGTCCGTTATTTATTTATAAATTTCCTGTTGACCCTTAATGCGTTTCATTTCGATATCAACGGATTAAGCATCTCTCAGCAAATTCTACACAATTTGATAGCCATATTGAATCTGGAACAGTATTGCTCTTCTATAAATTAACACCGTTGGCGTCACATCTGCTGTCAATCAAGGCGATTGAGATTGGCTGATGAAGTCAGCTATAACCAACCTGCTAACACAAGCCTAAACCCACACCACCTTGGATCAAAGCATAATATACACAACACAGCGTCATTACTTATGCACAGCCATGTAATACAGCAAGACTGCTGCAATGACAGCGTAATTTAACCAATCAAATCTTGCGACACTTGGAGTTCATATTGCAAATAATTACACGCCATTGAGGGTCATTAGGCCTTGTAGAATTGAAATGAGCTCTTGAACTCGACGCCAGGTAATGGTTTACTTTTTCATGTGTTGGCCCTAGCAGTCCATGCACCTGATTGCGAAAAGTAAGTGGCCATAAATGGACGCCGTTTTCGATCATTTTTAGGCTGTTCATTTAGCTAGAAGCTAAGATCAAAGTCTCTGATCGTTTTATGAAGCGAGCTAAATTGTTCTTGCCATTCTGACGGCATGTATTTAATTGGAGGCAATCTCCAGTTACACCACTATTTCGTTGCCGATTTAACCTTAGCCCTGTCATATTTTACGATCGCATGTAACTGTAAGGTTTAAATATTATTGCATCGGACTAGTACAGACCGTTTTGTTTTCTCAAGATTTCATGCAAGAATGCATTTCAAGATGCATTTGAAATTTGATCCGATGCATTCCTTCATTTCGGCCTACACGTACTTTTGCCATGAAGCGAAATTTAACCTTAGACCTGCAATCTGTCGAAAGGCGCTTGTGCAAAATCTTTTTGTTCAAATAATTTAAATTGCGAACTGTTATCTAATAAATCTTACTAAAGTTCGTTGATCAATACTGCTCATATTATACTAATGATAAAACAATTTTAAAATAGTTTGGTGTTGCGTGTCGCTTTTTACTTGAGGAGCGAATCAAACTATCATAATTATACATTTTGATCCCAACTTAGCTAACGTCCGATGCAGCTCGTGTGTACGATGCAATACTCGTGACCCGTTTATTGACACTTGTGATTGAGGATGGTCAGTTATCGTGAAGGTAACACGGAAAGTTCATATTCTATTACACTTTTTGAGTGTGTTTTACACAATTTGTTGATACATATATATACTTCGTTTTCACAATTTGCAGCACGCGGTTTTTGTGGTGCAACGTGATTGTTGAAGAATATTTAGATAAATAATAAGAACATGTAAGAATGGATCAGGTACAAACATACTATAAATACTTGCTACAGTGTATCTATTACAAAGTCTTACCACCTGCGGGTGTATCAATGTTCAACTTCGATCGTATCCCGTACATAATCAAAGCCTCTATCCCAATTTCCGGTGACATCTCGGAGAAAACGCACTATAGCAAATAAATTCGGATCTATTGGAGAATTTGTGTGATTCTGTAATGATTTGCGCTCAGGATAATGATCACATGCTCTGCGAAGCAATGCACCCCAAATAAAATGTAATAATGTACGGGAATATAATGGGATTCATTGGAGTCTGAACAAGATTACAGTATGTATTAAAGTTCAGGACGGACTCAAGCAGTACCAAATAATTTGAGAGTACCCATCGACCATCCCTTCTAGCTTTGCCGTATGATTATAGCAATACCTAAATCGTAATACACTCACAATAATGAAAAAAAAAACTGCTAATTAACTGAGTAACACTGCTAAGAACTGCACAATTGATATAACTGTGCAGTTCTTAGCACCCAGTTAATGAACAGTTTTTTTGAAAACTAATCTTAATATTAAAAAGTAGACATGAGTCTAAAGAAATTGATACACTCTACATTATATCTCCAGTTTTTTCCTTCGCGCCTCCACCATCACACCTGTGTGTAAAATACTTCGAGCTGCATTTCAATACATGGATAACCACGATCTGAACTAATAACACACACATGTAATACTAATGCCATGCTGGTAGACGTGCGAGATGCTGAAGGTGATACAAATGACGAACAATGAAATAACCATGTCGTTTGAATAAACACGTGATGGTGCAATATGCGCCCAGTGTGTGGATACGTGAATGATGTTTCATAATTCGAACTGAAAAATAATTGAAGACGTGTCCTAAGGTCTGTATTTCCACACCTTTTGCTCAATGTACCTAAGCGATTCAAGTCGAGCGAATCAAATGCATCGCGAGGAGAAGGAACGACATAAGATGGAGGTGCCGGGAGACACCTAACCTTAAAGAGGGAAATTCTCATCGTTATTGCGGAAAGCACGTATACTTTGAACAACGCTAAGGTGAATGTCTGGATCATTGAATGTATTTAACTAAAGAAAGTTCGTACCTTGTAAGATAATAAGTAATTAAGTTGCCATTATGTTATCTACCGACTGCATCACAAAAAGCTTACGGGAGAAAACATTATTAATAACTATAAATCTAGTTGAAAAGACCGTCTTGAATACAGATGCTGGGGTTCTGACTTTCTGTTGAGAAGGTGATCAATGGATGCGAAATTCTATTTAATTGGGGTGTTGTACGCTTGGTGAAGTCCTATGTAATCGATCGGACGGAGGGCCTTACGAAGTCACCCTTAAACAAAAACGTGAAACTCCCATTCGCGACCTTACTTCGTAGAGCAGATTATTTAAATCGACGTCATAATTTCGTCGATGTAGTTAATAATTTCCTCTATTATTAAATGATTGGTGCTCCTTCCAGGTTGCGTTCTGCTTCTCATCTGCCTTGACAGTAACGTGAAATTATTATCTTTTGAGTTTTGGTACCGATTGAAGAGAGCCACGCATCCGGGAAAGTCAAGCCTATTGACACAGTGACCCAACCTAACGTCAAAACCTGAACGCAGTGTCGCCCAGTCCCAAATAACATCACCGCGCATTGCCATCATCGCTCAATTTCGTCATTGCGAACGAATATAAAATTACGAATTTCTCTTATCTGCTTAGTAACAATTAGCTCAAGTTAGGATTGCCCATCCAGCGTACATAGATGTAAGGTTTCCTTTTCACTGCAATCATTATAAGTGACAGAAAAGTAATGCCTATCGAGCTCGTTTCTCAATCGACTTGCGAGCTGACAAGTCAACGACCGAGTGCCTGACTAAAGTGTGCTCAGCTCAATTCTGATGCAACTGCAGGCTGGTTGCCTGGCTCGAGCCGGCTATATAAGATGAGATTTTAGTCTGGTTCCGAGATCCTATTACCGATGCTGATTTCCACACATTGCATGGCAGTAGAAAGAGGAACGAAAGCAGAGAAAGTTGTACGCGCGGGGTATCGAACTCAAGTCTCTAACCCGATCTGTACGTTGAATAACAACAAAGCGAGCAAAAGATCATGGTTCTGTAATAACTCGAATCACCTCTGTTGAGGAAAAATCTCGGGGGAAAGCATTTATTATGAGCGCAGTTGTCGGAAGAGGGTAGTTCATTACCCGGATGATAGTTGAGTACGTCGTATACTTAATAGACATTATTGTCCTCTCACCTCACTACACTATTATGGTTACAGATATTTTAAATATCGCTTACGAAGTGGGTTTGTTTAGTGCTAGGCGATCTCGGTTGAATGCTGACAAAGATAAAAGGTTGTTCCACACTTGTGTTTTCATTTAAATCAAACGTCACCTAGAATTGCAAGAAGGTGTATTGCATCATTGGCCTTCTTTTCTCGAAGAAAAACTTACGGAGTATAGTATGTGTAATAGTTAACATTTGCAATATGCTTACTTCAAATTTGCATCTTATTGTGTAAACGTTTATATTGTAGTCTACATCTTGTCCAGCCTCTTGGCCAGACGAGGTTCCTTTCTCAGAAGATCAGTTCTGTGAGTGTGTACTCTGACGTATAGACAGTCTTCAATACCAAATTGGGGTTTACCTCTTGCTCTTATCGACATCAACGCAGTGTTCTTGCAAAAACCCCAAATACTGTATATATTTAACATATCAGATGTGAACAATAAACATATCCGCTTTTAGTAGCGTAGAACCAGTTCGGTTGGCGTCAATATTTGACACATCACCTATCCTAATTATGTTTTCGTCGCATGGTGTCAAATTTAAAGCAGATTGCTACATGAAAATGGCGCTTGGCCAAATGGCAGAGGTAACAATAGTATCGTGAATGTGAAGGCCCTTTTGTCACATCGCTCCGCGGACACACAGCAACGCATAATGGTCGATAGTGGAGGCTCCACCGTCCCGGTCCAAGAAGATCATAGCATCCCCTTTTCGTGCATTGGCTACATAGACGATGATCAATGTTGCAACATAATAGCCTAACGATGTTGACATGTCATTAAGGAGTCTCATTAATGGGTCTGCTAATAGACGCACAAGTCTGTCTACAGTGTGGCAATCGAGAAGAGGGTTTGTGCCAGTGCCGCATTACAAGCCAAGTTCCGCACTGCCGGAAATGTAGCAATGTCCCCGCCGGTAGAACATTGACCCAAGACAAGGCTATAATATAGCTAAACTTCTCACCTGAAACTCCATATAATTCGTTTGCATTATTTCTACGTTGCAATTAAATCGTTTTGTACGAGTTGATAGTTATGAAGTGGCTAGACAAGTGAGAAGAGAAGTGCCTGCAAGGTGTATCATTATACACGATATTAAGTGGATTTCCCATCAGAAATGCAGTTCTAGTGGTTAGGGTTGGATAATGGCAATGCTAATGCCAATAATCAGTTAATATATGAAAGCGACTGGCTTGCTGTTCAGATTTGAAACGATTTCCATGTTTTCTTTTAGGCATAAGTGATCAATCTCTATAGTCACAATATAACACTCCAATCGTTCTTACTACCTACTACCTCGTACAAGCATTCGTGTGCAGACATCGACATCCCAAAAGTGCATGCTGTAGTTGCAGTCAGAAACGGTTAAGCCACCTCGTACCTGTAGTGCCTATAGTTCTAGTACCACACGAAGAAATCTTTCACTCGGCGGAAAGAAGTGCTATTTTGTGAAAGTTCAGTGGACTTTCTTCACGGCGTTGTCAGTGACCCAATCTCTCTAGGTTACTTCAGTTCAGTCACTCGGGGTTTGCAAAACCAAACAAATCGCACACCTCAAAGCTATGCGCGACTCGCAAATGGCGTTGCACCTTCGGTTCTTTTGTCCGGTGCGAAAGTTTTGCATCATAACAAATTTATACTCGCTCTATTGACGCAACGATCGCGAAATGTGCAATATTTATTTCAGTAAATGAAAAATGGGTACATTTTTCTATAATCAATTGCTAATCGCCCCGCCTGTATTGCATTACCTTCCATCTTTGGTTTGCACTGCAACCTGTCGTAATTGCATTATGTGGGGGGATCAACACGATTAGAATGTGAATTTAACTATTGAAAAGCTGTAAAGAATATTATTTACAGTTTATATGACTGCAAACAATCGCATGATTTATGAATGCCTTTCAATAAGATGCATTGAATGAAAGGTGTTTACGCAACACCCTGGCTTGCCTCGCGGATTGCATTTTACATGTCGCGGTCAAAGAGATAATATCATCGATTATTAATGTTGTGTGAAGCAATTACAACCAAACTATTTGTCTTCCCTGTTTTGGTTTTCTGTCTGAAATATTCATGCTAAGCCGACATGTCAAGCAAATACGCGGCAAATTTGTCGTCGGATATCTTATCAAACCAGGACGCAGAGATTTTCTTAATTTTTGCAACAGTCTTAGGGGTCTGTTTTGCAAATCTAAACTACATTGCGACCTTACCATGTCCAGCTCCAAATTTATAGCATGGCATAATTTGAACCGTAAGAACTCTCGTGATTTTCAGTTGTAATACACATTATGGCATGCACGTAAATAACAGTAGAATACAAATATAACCCTTTGTAATAAATCTATATTGATATCATGTGGCTACGGTCACATTCTCCAGAGTTGCAAATGCAATGTGCAAACATAAATAGTAGATATTCAACAAAAAATAATGCTTTTAATCTAATGTGTTCAATTGTTAGTTGATTAATACAGGTAGCGGTAATTTGTCTCATCTTCGTATTATTCGAAGTTCATGGCACATTGAAAGCACTCGACTGCGAGATACCCATTATCACCATTGGCAACACTGATTTCCATTTGCCATCGTGTCAGGATCAGGAATGTAATCAGAAGGTCTTGCAGCTAGAAGCACGTCGGCTGCCGCCGAGGCTGCAGCTTCTTTCAGGTAGCAACGGAACGGAAACGATTACTTCAGAGGAGATCCGATCGACGTGATTTCAACACGAAAGCGTGGTCCAGAACGTTGCCATCAGGGGATGGCGATGGACGGAGCTTGGATGGAGCAATCACTCGTCGGATTGCATTGCATCCAATCCATGGTGTCGCGTGCATGGTTGCTTGCACGGCACGCACTCAGGGTCACGATGTAGCCGGATCACTGCTGCTGCCTCACGGTCCCTCACGGTCGTCGCCGATCAGCGATCAGACAGGATGTGACGTAGGGTTTGATGCAACTATCGACAAATATATTTGGATATATTGGTCACTGTGAAACGATTAGCGTAGATAAACTTCGAAGCTATCTTGATTTGCATATTTTTTGTATTTATTCAAATTTCCGCAGAAATGTATCCAATAAAATGAAGAGACAGTTGGAGAGAGCACTGAGTTGATGGCTGAGGTTCCGGGTTCGATGCTTTGGCGAGTAGCTCGACTCTGCTGGTAGCGGATAAAAAATATAATGAGAGAATATATATATACCAAGAGAACTGATTAACTAGCATCTAGTTCTAGATATATTTTGTTAAAACACAGGATTTTCGGTCTGCTGATTTCAAGATTAATGCTTGCAGCTTGATTGAATAAGAAGAGATCAAGGAGATGTCAATATCCTGGACCTGATTGCTACTTAGTCATGAGATATATGTGTACAGGTATGCAGAAAACTAAAGAGTGCTAGCTTGGCTTTATTGATATTATCAAATGCTATGTTTATCATGCGTATCAAATTTTCCGATAGCGCTAGGGATGCTAACGAGTCGTGAATTTGGAGATAGTAACGCCACGGAATCTGTTTGTACACTTTACGTCGATCGAATTGGGATAGGGATCAATGTGCGATATGAGACGATGGGCATTTCGTCTGAAAATGACAAACCAAATTCTCAGTAATCAAGTTCAACGTGTAAGCATATATAAACTGGACGACAGCTAAGAAGGATTTAATTTGCTTTATTTGTATTGATCCGGCCCATGTCCAGCTTCATCCAGAGGCTATGGAATTATAATAAATGCGTAAAGCTAATAAGAACAGTGGCATTGATGTACAATAATTTTATAATTGTCAGGGGCGTCTTTAAGTATGATAGCACTCAAGGCAAAAAAAATTGTGACCTCATCACCCTCCTCACAAATGTACTACCTAGTACCTACACGTTTACATCATCAAATAAACTTGCCCCTAGTGCCCACCTGATGGATGAAAACATATTCCGGCGTCGCCAGAAAATTTTGGCTTCGCCAGGAAATTTGGGTTTTACCGGGGTTTGGTTGCAACGTTACAGTTGGAATTTTGCTTCAATATACTTACACCCAATGGGCATCAAAATTAGGGATTTGTCTTCACATTTTATCCATAACTCTGTTGTGGGCTTAGATCTCGTGAACAGCGGAAACCGGATTTTTCTCCAGTTTCTTTTATTTTAAGGTTGAAAAATGGTTTTTTCACTAGTTTTAACGCCTTAATTGGATCCTCAATGCAAGTGTTAAGTCTGCAAAGACGACCATATCAAGCAAAACTAAAATCCCGGGCATTTTTAGATTTCCCCGGAGCTTACGCTCCGAAGCTCGCTCTTTCAAAATTTTGTGAAGTTGAACGTTCATCTTTCGTCGTGAATTTCAAATCCCAAAAAGTGCCTCATTTTAGTTGAACGGGGATCGCCACTTCCACCATTGACCAAGCTGGAAAATTTCTGATAGAGATAACAAATGTTGAAAAATCTACAGCTAAAATGAAAATGTCTCAATTTGATCAATAAACACCAAAGGGCCGGCCGGCGCCTCGTAAAATGCTGCACTCCGAGCGCCAAATTTTTCTGCCGTATAGATGAAACGCCCCTGGTCGAGTAATATACGGAGCCATCAGTTGATGCATACCGATGCTGGATAAACTATTTGTACAGTTAATTACAGTTAATTACAAACTCATGTATTTACGAAATTCATTTCGGATCGTTTATCGAAGACTTCTATTTCAATTTGGGAAATTTCGAAGGAACTGAATCTATTTCCGATTTCGTGCGTCAAGAGTTGATTTGACGGATCGGAAGCCACACATCAATCTCGTGACACTCTGGCTGTGGCGTACGGCGCTTGCCAAATGTGCGAAGTTTAGAGCGAAATAAAATATCACAAGCTAAACTAACTTATAGTGATTTGGCTATGAGCTACACGAATTTGATTGCCCTCGAGGTTTATTTTGAAGGACTTAGTGATGACGGCTTTGGGATGAGGCAATCATGAAATTTTTACGTGAGGCTGCCATAAAATCTCCGTTTCTTTCGTAATCGTTTGAACAGATGATAAAAAAACAATCACGGGGAACAGATCTTAATCTTGGCGCATAATTTCAAAGCGTTAACCGAGCATTTGCCTTATTAGTTGATTGCTACATACTTCGAATAAATCCATCCGACACACAATTGGTAGCTTATCAAACCACGATGAAGCTACGAAATTTGTGATAGCGTAAACAATGGTGGCTTGATACATGTGAAATCCAATTGGCGGAAATTCGCAATCCGCAACTGTTATGAACGGAGTAGGTCAACTAACGTCCTAAATCCTAAATAATTTGCTAGTCAAGTGGACGGATTATTTTTATGTATGACCCCATTAGCAAATTGCTCGGGAGGAAGTCTCGAGAAAAATCTGTGCCATTTTTTTGCGCACTCCTTAAATACCGCTCCAGATCTGTCCCCCCCCCCCAGATTCAGAGGAAGTCTCGAGATAAAATCTATGTCATTTTTGCGCACCCCTTAACTATCGCTTAACCAGATTCTACCACCCCTGAAATACTTGGGATGATGTATTTATTACCAGATCGGGAATATTTACTTCATTTCAATTTTTCAAACATTTTCTTTGATGTTGAATGTATTTGGAAGCAAAATTTTTGTTATTTATTTGCAAACTGATTGCCGTTTGGACATCTCCCCAGTTCTCGCATCAAGAGACGTACTGAGCTATCGCGAAAACTAAGCAGATACTTCGCAGATCAGAGGTTATGAACAAACATGGTTCCAATATGAAATGCCTCTGCATGCATTTAGCGGGTGATAATATTTTTCACATTCTCTGCCATCCGTCTCAATGAAGGCCCTGGCCAGCCGTAGACCTTGTGCAAATTGAAACGCAATTTCTTTCTATTTTAGTCAAGGCCCGCATGAAAAAAACAGACGTTGTAAACATAGCCTGTAGCCTCCTGTTTAACTCGCCAAATTTTTATAGTCTTTTCCTGTAACAATTCAGCCTTGTTTTTTTCTCATTTCTAATTCTCTGCACCTTCGCCAATTATTCTTTACGTGGAAGACATAGAAAATTCAGATCGTCTTCGGTATGCAGAATATATCATACCGCTTCTTCGTTTCTTTACTTGTTCCATTATTTCTTTATTCCTACAAAAATACCAGCACAAATACAGCAAGTATACACGAAACACAACACAAGTGCTCAAATTACAATTGTCAATGAGGAATGCTCACATAGAGCCGTGTGTGTAAGCGAATTTAAAGTGAAGATTTATCAATTTATAATATTTGAAATTTTAAAAAGTCACAGATGCCGATGAAAACGCGGAAAAATTCTGGTACACGAGAAGATTTAAGACCAATTAATTCCTCGATTTCTTGACGTTGCTTATGTAGACCCTTCCAAGCTTATAACCCCCGTAAACGCTCTCTAGTCGGAAAATTCAAAATTATTAAATGTATTATTGTATATATACAACAGAAGAATTACCGATCACGATCAAAGATCAGAAATAAGGTTCAAATGCGTTGCGTAATCGTGAGTCAATACAATGCTCTAATCTAAGCCAACAATTCTCCCTTACAGGTTGCTATGTGCACAATAAAATGCTTCAATTTACTTGAAGATAAAAGCCACATGATAGTTTTTTTTTTTTTTTGGCACTATGTAAACGATTGATTTACATTTTGTTGATAAGAATTTGACGTTGACATGCAATGGTAAAATAAACGCTACACACAGTTTGTTTGCACATTGTTTTTGGATTCCACTATCAAGTGTCATGGGAAAATAAGGTATATTCGACGCATGGTTTGAAATGCCCTGCTATTCACTGACTTGTGCAGGGCATGTAACCGGATATCTCCAATTTATACAGCAATCTGCCACACCTTTCATTGAACTGAACTTGCGAAGTTTCCGTAGCAAAACAGCGCAACGTACTAAATGACTGACGAGACTCGTATTTCTGGACACTACACTACTCAAAAGTGGGTATGTTGCAGATACAATTTACACTTGCAACGATAAATGACGCAGGAGGTTGCTGTGTTTATTTAATTATTTACAAGATGTTTTAATGCGTGATCGTTTGCGATGAAGAAACGGCATTTTACCAAAGCTTCATACGTGTTCCACACATTGGTATCCTGTACTTTGTTGCAATAGTTACGAGCAGAGTTACTAGACGAGCGGAGTTGCAAATATACTAAGGAAGCTCTTTACTTCACCGCAATTTAAATAACAGGAGTGAAGTATTGGAATAACTTTTATAAAAAAACATACGGGATTTTCGAATTGAGAACGAAACCCATCAAGGAAACTAACTAAATGTCATGGAAATTACAGCCATGATCCGACAATGATAAGTGCTAACACTTTCATAACGAAATATTGCACTCGTTATTTCTCAACGTGGTCAACAAAGTATGATAATGAGTCAAAAACGCATCATGTCATATGTCATGTCACATCTGTCTCAAAGTTAGTTGGAATTCTTGGGTTTGATGAGTCCAACATACTGATAGCTTTTCTCTCGTCGTTGCTCTTTGAACTTCAGCTGAGCTAATCAACCGAAAACATTGGAAATAACAAATTAACGAAGGGCCCAGACATTTTCTTCCTATACGAGATGGACTATTTCTATTGGACTGTTTCCAAACAGTGTTATGAAGCAATGTTGCACTACATGAGGAATGGTGATAATTATAAAATGGATTGCTTCATAGCTTATGGGCGTATCTCTTCAAATAATTTTAAATGTCGTTGATGACCGGAAGCCAACTGATAGTGATAATCTGACTTTACTTAAGAAATATGCCTGGTCAATTCAAAATATGATCTAGAATGCAACGGTTGCCGATTATAAGTTAAAAGGCCTAAGATAGTGTAAAAACATACCTTATCTACGAAGGGAATAGAGTGGCCAATCTCATCAAGATAACCATGATCAAATGATACCATTGATTGATACGATGTATGTAAGGTACCATACCAATGGTCTGAATTTGTACATCACTCAACTATCAAGACTCAAGAGTGTTGCAAGAACCAGACGCGAAGATTTCGTTATGTTGGTTCTCATTTTTTATTTCCAGTGAAATATCCTACCCTTTTATTTGTTGTAAACTTGACTCTCCTATCCGGTTTTCTCATCGGACGAGCATTGGGTGCAGTTCAACTTCATTCATTCCCAAAGCATTGGCGCGGCTGGCAGGAGCCCGTGCGACTCTCCCAGTGTCTTCATGCGACGTTCCTCAGTCCCAGACACACCCGACTCGGGTCGACACGACACGACCACCTCACGAAGGCGTGTCTTCTTAGGTGCATGATTAACCGTGCATTGACGTGGTTTAATGGTTTAATGAATCTACCCTCGCGAGATATCTGCTCATTCAAAATCTGTATGCGTTGCGTAGTACGTATTGACATTCTTTCAGGTTTGATTCGCATTCGTGTGTGTATGAAGGAACGCAGCAAGCAAATGCGTGTTATCAGTAACTCACACTCGCAGTAACCAGTTCATCATCACTCGGCTCATGCGGATGGCACCTTGCTCGCAAAGTGAAGTTTCCGGTCAATTTATTAACTATCAACGATCTGTTGCTATCTCTCAGAATTCCTTGTACTACGCATCTGTCTCACTGTTTAAATTAAGATCTGCGTGAACGGATATGAAATCAAATTTGATCTGTATTAGCTCCGACCAGGTATAGAAAGCATGTGTCACTTTTGAGTTTATGATTTCTTTATCACCATCATAACGGAAGAGAATTGTTTCAAAATAACGCCAAAAAACCGCACAAGCCTCTCATGCATCTATTACTGTAAAGATTTCATTGACCATTCTTGTATCAATGACGCCATACAAGACCACAACAATGTTACAGGTAAACATTATTTCCGATTCCGCAACCGAAATGCACATGCAAACACGGCACATTGCAGAATAATCATTAATCATAACCTTCATCCCTGCCTCGCTGTTTTTTTACCAGTTTGATTTCTCAATTTCCCATGCAGCGTCCCTGAGTCAAGTATCAAGTTAGTGAAGCGAGCCGAGGTCCCGCCAATTTGGGTTAGCAATCGCACCGTACAAGCGTTTGGGCATGGCGCACAATGCACCTTAACCGCGAGCTCATGAATGCATGCTGGCTTGTTGAGTCCAGGGCGTATCATTGTGTTTTATGCTTACCCTTGACCCGTTCTGTACGCCCGGCCGGAGTCTCGCCTCGACACAGGCTCAAGATCGATCCACCACACCGAACACACTTGCCTTCGACAACAGCACCACCACTGTAAATGTAAACGAGGTGGTTACCAGTGGTAGTGATTGCTATTACCAAACTATTACGCAAAGTAACGAATAATTGATGGAAAAAATCGTTGTTCAAATCACCTCTTTTATAGAATTTAGATATTAAGCAGTGGCAATGGAAATGACACGCACACACTCTTGGCCTCATGCTGGTTACAGTTTACAGGCATACGTCTAAGACTGTGATTTTATTAGGTGGTACTATAAACAGTTTCACCATAGTCCTTTAGACTAGGGCTTCGCCGTAATTTGCTCTAGATAAACGCCTTGCTGGATGATTGTAGTGTTTCTTGCAAAACATCAATAGATGTAAACATCAATAAAATAAATGCATAACGAAAGACGAGTTTTGCCTCTGAAAATGACAAGTGGCTATTTTACCTTACCATGAAATTCGCATTCAGCTGGTGTAGGGGACAAACGGGAAATTATGATTTAAAAAAACTAACTTAAAAACTAACTAAAAAACTAAAAACATATTGATTTTCAAGAGACCGACGTTTCAGACCACGCCCAAAATTTGATACGATCTCTGTTGAAACATTAAACGTACTTGGGAAGTTTGATCAAATAAAATGCAGAACTTTGGCGTGAAGAGTGTTGAAAAGTTCCATTATATCTAAAAATATCACAAAAACGCGATTTCCAAGAAAACAAATGAACCGATTGCGCTCAAAACGGTATCACTTTTAAGTTGAAGCCTCGCTAAAGTATGCTGAAAGTTTCACTGAAATGAACGAAGCCGTTTGGCATACAGACAGGAAGCAAATAGGGGAAAAAGTCGATAAAACTAGCAAAGCTGTACAGAAATGCGAATTCCAGGAAAAATATTTCATGGCTTGGGCTTCAAAAGTTCGCAGGTCTACGTTCAAATATTTCAAAGGTTTTTTGAAAGTTTTATTAAAATTAGTTGAGGCGTTTGGCCAGCGAGCGCGAACGCACAGAAAATAATACCATTGTTTTTTTCTATGGGTAGTCCAATTGAAGTCTTCGCTCACTACAATCATCCATAATAGGAAACAAATTAAGTTCCGACCCCGATAATTCGAAAGGACCGTCATTTCCACTCAAACATGGTGCGTGAGGTGCACGATATCTTTCTCCCAAAGAGCCTTTGCCGAAGACTGTATTCACCTGGCTATATATTTTCTTCGTATTTACCACAGCTCTGTCAGTATTCAGCCATTCATTATTAATTGGTCCTGTGGACCATCATAATGGCGCGACTCGAGTAAAACTTGCCTTTCTTCTCCACCCGTCCTAGGCAACAGGCGCTTGGTTCTATAGAGAGTAGAGACACCTTTTGCTCTGAGCCCTAGAGCACTTCTAGCTTCCGCCCAGCTGCCTCGGCACTGTTCTATATCCACAACTTTTTTCTTGTACTAGATCAGTTTATTTTATAACGCCGATCACATTATACAGTTTAGTGAAATTGTTGACCGTAACGGCTTCTAAGGAGCCTCCGCGAGAAAACTAATAACGCCACAAATTGTGTTTTGCCTTATTTCAAGACTCAATTGGTAATCATAAACTAACGAAAACGTCCAAGAAGACAATGTGCGTTAGTCATTTGCATTGTTTGTTTCTACATGTCAATACTGTACTTAAATCTGTCATTCATGACACACAAGTTTAGGGAAATTATGATAAGCTGCAGCGAGCAATAGATAAACGCAGGTTAAACGTCATTCCTCTTGCCCATCCGGACAATTACTGCACATAAATTACCTGCAGGCTGCAGTGATCGAAACTCGACACCCGAATTGCCAACCTGTAAAGTGCCAAATATCCGAGTCGTATTAAATAACAGCCATGCAATCAAGGTTAAATAACGTATTATTACAAAAATAGTACTTGATTATTTACTATGCCCGACGTGCTTTGCTTGGCAATGGTGACGAAATGTTTGAAATTTGTGGCGGGGAGCTAGTCGAATGCGCGCGCAACTTTGTTGAATGCTGGCAGGCCAGTCTGGCGAAGCCAATCGGTTTATGTGTACGGTCGGCAGTCCCGCGTTGATTCGTTATTGGTCTTAGCAGTTAGCGGTTCAGTTGCACTATGGCGTGCCTTGGTTCTGTTTACCGTGCCGGAGCGTTCTGAGCGGAGAGACCGGCCCAAAAATTGGCCAGTCCGGAAGAACAGAGGCGGGTGTTGTCGTTCAAGGGTCCGACACTGTTTTTAAGACCATTCCTCGTTTATCACCGACCGGTCAAATTTTGGAACGACGTACACTCAGGAATAAGCTTCAGCAGGTGAGTCTTGAGTTTTTATTTCGTCAGCCGTTTTACTTTTCTATGATGTCTTCGCATCTTGTCTTGGAGAGCGTTGGGCCAATCGATATGCTCGGGGTGCAACATGTCTTCTTCTTGAACAGGCGGATTTCAAAATTACTCGCTGTCGCTTGTGTTGTGCAAAGTGTTCGTTTATACCATAGCTAGTCAAAATTTGAATTTTTATAGACAGCCGCGCGTCTACGCCAAAAACGCGCTTAAATTTGATGGACACTTAGGTACATTATTTCTGCCGGGATTTAAAATATAAACCACATGAGACGTGCGAGATTTTTTTATTCTTATCTTTCCGTACAAAATCGGTACAACATAGACGAGCCTCAACGTTTTCATCAAATTTACGCAACGCAATCATTGTTGCGGCCGTGATGCGTGTGGGATGTTAGCGGATTTAACCAAAGGCTGTTCTGTCACACATCCATATGGTTGGTTATCCATTGTGGACACAACTGGAATAGCTCCCAGTCCCATCCCAGATAACTTACACAGATATTGATTAGTCTTGCGCAAAGCAACGCACGGCTCGCGATAACAGTCGCATTTCTCTAGCGCGCCATCAGATTCAAAAGTGCCAAGCGCGCGGTAAGCACATGTAGCTAATTAACTCGCAATGCAGCGTCCATGAAATTGAAAGTAATCGATATCTTGTATTTTTACCACCAGAAGCTAGTTGACCTCTACTGCACCCTTTCTACGCCACACCCCCTCTCTCACAGTCACATCAGCATATATTGCATGTGTTTCATCATACCTGGAAATCATTGACAGTCATCAACACCCTTGTGCAATAATATATACTCATTAAAGCGGTTACACTCTGTTTCAGAAATCAGAACAAGTGCAAGCTGTGTTCCTGTAACAAGCTCCTTTAATGCTGTGAACGCTCGAAGGAATACATCAATGGAAGCCAAGAATTTGGCATGAAAAGAAGTGTGAAAACAACATCTTCAAAAGGATTACTATTGTCGACCCTTGAAATTGTAACGAAACGATTCATGTCATAGTGCAACAAAAATGCATTCAGTGTTTGTGCCGTCTTAAAAATATTCGTGCTCGTGTTGATAAAGCTGCATCAGTTCGAAGTGTGTGTGTGCGTGCGGCCGTGTGTGTGTTTTTTAAAATAATTTTACGTGATGCAAGTGGAAAGGCCAACCGTGTTAAACCTCCCTGTGTCGAGGTTAAAGGAACAACAACAAATTATTCAAGAACCGTCTTCACAGGAGCAACAACATGTTGTCGAAGCGGAATGTGATTTGCTCAAGAAACTTTCGGAAAGCGTACAAAACTCAACTTCTTCATCAAAGCAAGAAAATGCTCGTGACGGTCAACTTAGTCCCAACCTACAGCCATCTTCCCCTTCTGGTTTTACGGCGGAAAAACCAACCACCGCCACCGCGACTGCCACCTTCCTAGCGAACAAATACCTATTGGTTGAACAGGCTGAAGGCAGCTCGTTGACCAAGTGCGTCAACACTCATTCTCAAGAAGAGTTCGTTTGCAAGGTAAAAACAGCCATCCAATTACTGTAATTGCCCACATCCCCTATATAAACTTTTTGTAAGTGGCTCGCGTGTCTCTCCCTGTAGAAGTGTAGACTGTAGAGATATCGAGTCAGGCGCCTGCCACGGCACGAGCCGTACAGTGTAGCTTCTGTTAAACAATAACGTTGAAGTATTGTGTGTTGTTTCCTTATTCCATGATTGTACCGGAAATCGAGATAAGCCAAATTTTGGACGGCACATGGAGCTATTTCTGAAATCCTTCATTTTTTAGTTTATGAATGAAAGAGCGCTTTAGTAAAATATACATAATAGGTACTTGTCGATTGTCACGTGCAATGTTAGTGCCATCTGATTCTGAACCCTGCGCGCCTAATAAATAAATACATAAATATTTCTTCGCTGGTATAAAACTTAAGAAAAATAGCTTTTAACGCAGGAAGCGTATGGATGTTTCACGTGTTAAAAATCTGTCTTCTTTAGTTATAACCGAGTACAGCGCACAGTCACGGGCATTTTTTTAAATGTATTCATTTCTTCGGTCATACATTTATAGCGGGGATTTTTGCTATTCCAACTTTGTCAGACATCCTCTAGCCAAATCCCACAAGTAAATAACATTCCCAGAAGTTCGAGTGTTTCGTCATATCCGCACACATCATTCTCCCATCGATCAGTTAAATCATGTTCTCTTGATTCGCTCCTCGCAAGCAAGTACGTACACGGTATATCTACTACCGGAAACCATCTATTTTCAAGGTAGAGGAATTTCCTCAAGTTTCAGCCTTCGTTTTCCCCTCCACGCTATCAAGACACTAGTCTGTCGAAACGTCTCAGTCGTGGACTATCATTTCTTTTTGTCAAAGCCATAGTTTGCGTAAACCTCTTGTGCAACTAACTGACTTAACCTGTACTGTCATGCTATGCATATAAGCTCGAACTAATGTTGATCTCAACGTCTCCCACTCTTCTTCGTGCACGGATGGATGTTTATATTGTGACACAATCAGTGCATATTTCACACTCAATGCAGGTGCAAACTATATCTACACTAATGTCATCGATAATCAGAAACTATTATCCAGCATCTGTATAGGTGGAAGATGCTATTGCAATGCAACGTGGCTACTACTGGCACGTGCGCTCGCTGCTAGACGCACGCTTTTTCCAATCCCCTATCTGGCGGGAGCACAAAGATCGATGCCCACTGTGAACAATGTGGTAACGACGATGATTCAACGATTAACGCAATATTCTGAGCGGCAAAATTAGTATTGACCAAACATCACGTATCAGTATTTCAAACCTGCCAAAAGTCAAATATACCGTTCGTGAAGTCATTATCTTCGAGTCATTTATTCGCAACCACGTGCGTGTGACATTTCCGTTGTGGTCATCCCTGAAATATTCATGTCTCTTTTTGCATAGGGCTAACAAATTTCATGTATACATTAATACAAAGCAAATTCAAGGCCGAGTTTTGGATGCGCGCTGAAACCAATCATCGTCTTACAGCGCTTTAGCATTTATTGGTTCGACACTATAGATCAGAAAATCTTTTTACAGCAATGCTGCTTTCAAAATAACGCCAGTACTCGGTACAGCATACTGTGTACCATCCTCAGCTTACCTCAACAATTTTTGCTTTTGACAGGTGATCGGACGAGAAGCGGGTCATGCTCTCCTTTCCTCTCACTACCGAGTTGACTCCCACCCACATATCAATTCCTTGCACGAAGTGCTTCTCGGCGAACAGTTCCTGTACCTAGTGTTCCCACCCTCCCACGGGGACCTTCACTCGCATGTCCGCTTACGGAAGAGGATACGAGAGCCGGAAGCAAGGAGACTCTTCCAGCAAATGACTGAGGCTGTGCAAGCTTGCCATGAAGAAGGCATCGTCCTACGTGATCTCAAACTTAGGAAATTCGTCTTCGTCGATCAACAAAGGTAAGTTGAACTTGTTGGTGGTTGGCTAGTGGCTACACGGAGCAAGGTAGATTCATGAAGTGGCGGCTCGCATGGTCAAATCTGAGCCACTTCAAAATTTAAAATTTGGCCGGCATTGAACAATGCATGGGACCAAATTATCACCAATAGGTTACGTGCTTCGTACCTCACGTTCATATATTTTCGATGTAGGTTTTTTGTACGTAAGTGTTTAACTAACAATAAAAACCATAACGGCGCCACTGACGATGACGATGAGGTTCTTTGAAATCGAAATATTTTAAACCAAACCGTTTGGGATTCGTGTATAGTAAATTTCAAACGAATCACAAAATGTCACCCCTGAGCCGCGGTCAAGCTCACAATCTTACAAAGTAAGTACGATGATTGCTAGAAGATGATCAACAAATGACTTTCAAGTTTCAAATGTCCGATGGTGACTGATGATGACTGATGAGTAACGACAGTTCGATTTGGCCACTCATTGTTCGGTGTTGCAATTTCATCTGCACCGCAAGGTCCTAATTCGATTGCGAAATTTTGGTACCTAATTTCAATGATGGCTAAATTGTTAGCACTGCGGAGTGCGGATTGCTGCCTACTTGGGAAACAGATCGGAAAGTAGGTGACCTCGCAGGCCCTCGAAACATAGTGGACTGGCATGGCTGTTTGCAGTGGGCCACATTGCTATCTTCGGTTCGTTTCTCAAGTCAACCCCCAACGATACACTTGACCTAGTGTCATCTGGGAAAAAAGTTGCAGATAAGATCTTATTTTTCGTCAGAACAAACGCAGTTTGACCCCTGGACATTTGCGGATTGCAGTTTTAGCAGCATTTTAATTAGTAACTCATCTACGTACTATTGCATCCATCTAATGAATTCATCATTGTTAATCTTAGCCATATATGCAATATCCTCGCCAGTCAGCAGTAATAAGGAATACGTTTCTTACTCATAATATAAAATGGCATTACATGTTTGAAGCCATAATAACGGAGAGAACCGCACACGTGAGATTTCCTAATAAGGCGCGATCATATTAGAAGTTGACACTTTGAAAGTAATTATGACACATGTCGGAGACGGGAGTGGTAAATGTCGCTCACACAATGGAAGCCATTGGGTAAATTATGCATATTGAGCTAATGCTAAATGCATGCATATTAGTTTTCTCCACTTTAAGAAGCTTGTTACATAATGATATGATATTCATTAGCATGATTAGCAATACCAATTTATAGCTTAGAGGCTGAAGAAATAAAAAGAGAGACAGTACTAAGATAGCTTAATTTTTTTCAAGCGCTGAAAATCTTTCATGAGCGCGCAGTTTTAATTTCGAGATACATTATGCCACTCTTCGAAATGCCCACTCTTGCTTTGGCAACGGCGAACTGCGAAATGCGAATAATCTAGACGCAAGACAACCTTGGCTACACATCGTGCTTTGAATAATAAATTGACGTCACTCTAAGACATCCACTATACACGATGCTCAAATTTCAAAGCTATTGCTGTGTACAGTGCTGAGTGCACACTACTATAATATATACAACATACAGGTTGATGTCAACGATAGCATGCTTTGTTGCAAATGAACCAGCGCCGAAATTACTTCACTTCTTTAGCCTTGGCTGCCAGAAACAGATGAAGTCGCGCGCACCAAAAAGTGTCGCCATCACTCCAGCTTTAATTAGAACAAACAGATTGTTAGCAACAGTCTGTTGTCATTAAACTGAAAATAATATTACAGTCTGGTATGTACGCAACGCAACTTCCTTGTGCCATGTAGTGTGGTATAATGGTCGCCCACACTGTAATAGCCGACGCCATTCTGCCATTATGAATTTAGCGAGGTTGTTGCGTTATGTCTGCTCTGCTGGACCAATCGTCAATCGACAATGGTATTACGTCGGCGAGTATGATCCGTCGTTTCTCCTTGATAATATTCAAATTTCAATACGCGTTTCCTTCAAGGAGCAATTTGATCGTAAGATTTTGAAATGCGAAAGAGACTATGATAATGTGAAAGGGTAGAGAGTAGGGGTGTCACCATATTACTCAACCCCGAAAACACAGCGTTTTTTTTTAAGAAACCCCAGACCACAAAAATTTCCCAAAAAACCATTTTACTCATTATCGATAGAAAAATTTTCTTTTGCTTTGACGGGACGGTGGCTGCTACTTTGGCAGAAGAAGCGGTTAGCCTGCATGTACTCGACTTGAAAGAACTTGGCTTTCTTGGAACGTAGAATTTGACGCCAAGGTTCCAGCTTTCAAGCACAATTCGTGTCTACCAAGTACCAAAAATACTAACCAAAAAGCACACTGTAGTAGTGTTTTAGTGAAAACCTGACAAAAAAACTATACTTATCACCCCCTTCCCGCAAAAACACAAAAAACCCAATACACCCACAGTTGTTTTTTTAACCATGGGTTTTTATACTCATCCAGGTGGACTGTTGTTTTGATTTCTCAACGGTTGAGTAATATCAAGAGGGTGGTTCTAAGATATGGGGGAAGGAAACCGAAAGGGTGGCTTTCCCCCCATCAACGCATGGAAGATACATTCGTTGAGTTGGCTTTGTTGACGGCTTAAGCCGAGATAAAACGGGTATAGCAAACCGTGGACCGAGGCGAGAAGAATGGGAACCTTGAAGTTTGAACACGGTACGTTCAAAAAATTCGACATTGGAAGATGCAGACCAGAATCGCCTGGAAATTACCGCCATTTTATTTCACACACCGGAAAAATGCTCGAGACAAAGCGAGAGGAAAATGAGGGCTCTCGTTAATAAGCCTGGGAGGTTGCCAGGGTGGCTGGCCCAGCGGGTATTCTTGTTCTCTTGCTATCTTCCGATATTGAATGTGCCACAGAGATAGAACTGCTACGTTTTAAACACTTGCTAAGGCGCCATTACCACAATAATATTTTGGCAGCTGGCACGTAAGTTTTCTGAGGACAATCGAGAACCGAATAAAAAGGATTTTTTAATCCTAAATAAAAGTATACTAGAACAGCTATGTTTCCGCTATTCACGAGAGGAAGGGCCACACCAGAGCGATGCCTAAATGTCAAGTCAAAACCCAAATTTTGAGGCGACGTCCATCGGGTGGAAGCTTGTTGTTATTATTATTACTATAGTTATTGAGACAAATTCCCAAATGTAACGTTTAACCCCAAATTAAAGAGCATGCCAACCCAACGAAGACGAAGCCCGAAGAACACGGCGAAGACCAACGGCGAAGCCATGAAATTTTGTGGTGAACCCGAAATGAACTTTCGGCCCTGGGCGAGTGCTAGACTAGTGTTAGATAGAAAGAACCACGCCATCTTAGGCGTCCAGCTGGAATAAATTTCACAATGGCATCTTAATGAATTCGCAATAACCAAGTGCCTGTCGTCGCGGTCATTCCTATACGCTTGATTGCCTGGAGTTCGCTGAACTCGGTCGCAACTTTGCCGAAGCAACCAAGCTTTGCCGCATCAGTGCCACAAATAGAAGCCACGTTGCCAGCAGACATGCCACGCCTGCTACACCATGGCCGAGCCGAGCAATATACGTAATGTGATTTGTGTAATTTGTGTAACGTCTGTGCGTCAATGGGTTATTTTTAAGAATATTCTAAAGGAATAGCTAACTTGAACTTTAATGGTAGTGCGTAAGAGGAGCTACGTAGGTTTAGCTATACTTGTTCTTTGATTCAAGTTAGGGGTATTGGGAAACCATGGGAGACGGATATACCGGTGATTTTATTTCCGGAACATAAATTTAGAATCACGACCGGACCATCCAGAATTTGCGTTGCGACATTTTAGAAAAGCTTTAAATATAGTCTATGCCACGTGAGTTGGAACTAGATTGATTTACAATTTGTCGGTGGGTCGTTTAGGAGCTTTGTTCGCTGTCTCACGCAATAGGCGCGGTGTTTGTATTAGCAGAACTCGTGCATTTCGGCGGGTAATGCGGTAATAATATTGACAAAACATAGGATTAGCTTCGAAATCCGAAAGCGGAAGCCCCTCGGTCTCTTCACCCGACGTCGAGCCTTCTGCGGAGTTTATTTGAGCCGAACAAGCTTTTCTTCATCTTCAGCCGGAAAACGTCTATCCAGTTTCGTTGAGGGCTAAAGCCGGAAGATCCTCTTAAGCGTAAGCTTTTTTTGTGCAACTATGCAATACTACGCGATGTAGAGATCTTTTATCGTCGCGTACACCGCACCGTCGGGTAGCGTACCTCAAATCTCAAATTGAATTTTCATCGTATACTTCAGTGAGTGTGTTTATGATAGTACCTAGTCCATGAGATGAAGCCATACATGCTCATTGCTTTATAATAACATTCCATTAGGTAATGCAAGGCAATGGGCAAGCACAACACCCTATGAGCCAAGACTATGTCGTTTTATAACGCAAGCAAGACTCAAAGTTGCGCTTTAAAGCCTTTCGTTCTGAGGCAACCGACAGTACCTATGACAGAATCACCTCTTTATATAAATATCTTGGACGAAACAACATCCATTCTAAGTGGTCAATCAACTATACAGCAGACCTGCGTTTAGTACTGAACTAATATGTGCATTAGCCTCGCAGTCTAGTTGTAAAAGTACATAAAAATTGCAGGTAGGTGTATCAGTTACGGGAATATGATCGCAATAACCAATATTGAATTCTAGCCTAGCGTCCGCCCAATGGTCGGAAGTACATTTCGGCTTCGTCACAAAAGTTTGACACCGCCAAGATTTCGGCTTTGCCACCAAATTTGTTCTTCGACTTGCCCTTTGGGATTTGTCATTCTAGGCTTCGCTTATTTGAACAGCGGAAACCTCAATTTTATTCAAGTAATTCCTTTGTTTTACACGATGGGCCCGCCCACGTTTTGGTTTTCGCCACGGAGTTTTCTTCTTTGTAAGTTTTTTTTAATTTCCCAAAAACAAATTTCTCAAGATTTGTCCATCGGACTGTAATCCGCAATGCAAGAGTTAATCAGAAAAAAATATCACAAATCAAACCGACCAGAAATTTCAGAAAATTTGGATTCCTCTATAGGCTCCCCAAAACACAGACATTCATACTTTTCTACACTGAGCATAAATGTGTCTGGAAGGTCAACTACCGTACCACGCATTTAGGTAAAAACTCTCAGTTTGACTAAAACTCGTTTTTGGCCACATGGGGTTGTAGCCCCCACGTTGCATATAGTTGGCAAATGTTTGGCACGGATAAAAATGTTCACAAATCTTACTCGGAATGTGTTGGGAACGGATAAAGAACATGATTTCTTGGTGAAAACATCTACGAAACGAAATACGAACAGCTACACGGAGATTGTTTTATTTATGTATTAATACATAATTGTGCAGGGGTTTGGTGGAGAGAACTGTAGGTAAGAAAAAACTTCTCTCCATGGGACGAAGTATAGGTCAAGAACTGATGATAGTAACAACGAGAAACGTATTCAAATTCAGATCGTAAGATGCCGCGACTAGTCTGTCGACTTGTCTACTGCTGGAGACCGGTCTCTCAGCCGATCGAACCGCGGCCGGTGGTGAACCGGATCCGGTCACGAGATCCGGCTCCGGGTGTTGTGGAAATGGTGTCTGCGTGTCTTGTCTGACAGTCTGACCTGCTGACCTCGGTCACCACTCCACGCTTGTCGAGAAAAATGCGGTGATTCCACGGCACCACACCGAACTGGCTCGTGAATTTGCTGCATGCCAATTTTTGTGCTAGATACTTAAGTTTTAAGTTATCTTTTAGTCCAAGTCTCGAAGTTTTGTAAGATTTAATTCATCATGGGATGATCATGCAGGAGGCTCTCAAACATGATTGTCCCACAGTTCTTAACTGCTAAATACCACTCCAGTTTCTACATAGGGAGTTTACTATCTCATAAGCTAATTACGAGCATAGCCATAATTGTAAACCCCAACTGGAAGCGTGTGAAGAAGTCAAATTTTAACATGTTAACTCGAACGTCAATTTAAGAGGTTAACATTTGAAGTGACTGGGAATATATGTATACGTTCAGATGTGCAAATCTGTGTGATCTTAATTCATAAAAAGTTATTACCTACTGGCAAGCTGTTTCCATATCTCATTGCTTGACAGCAACATGCTAACTGTTCAGTAAACTTCACTGCCTAAGTTATAGCAGAGTGAGGGATAGTAATAATTATCATAAGTGTGGTGAGAACTGCTCGGTAAAGGTAAGAGCCATGACCGTGGCTTGTTTGATGGCAGTTCGTCATCTTTGCTTTGATTTATTCTCAGTCCTCGCTCGACTAACAGAATTAGTGGGAATGAAGTGCGTTGGCTAATTCAATCATTACGACTGTTATTTTCTTATTATAAAAGCATATATTATAAGCCTTAACCTAGATGCATTGATCAAGTTGAACGAACTCATTGCGATACGAAATAATAATGCCATTTTCAAGTTTATTATGTGTCACTATTAGTAGAAATACAAATTGTTAGTGTTGCGTGTCAAAATTTCGGTAAAAGTCTCAAAAATTATCGGTTCAATTTCTATAATTAATCTTTACACACATTATTTATATAAATAATATCACCTGCATACCGCTGTGATTTGTGGTGTAGATAATAATGAGATATATTAGTGCAATAATTGTGTACCTGTTATTGAATTGAAACTGCATGGCTTTGATAGCCCTAAAATACCATTATATCATGCGTTATGGAGTAATAGATGTATAATATTAGTTAAGTAATGTTAAGAAACTCCGTAACATATGGTTCGCTGTATTACTTGACAGTTACAAAATGTTGGCAAACTATTTCATTCTGATTAAATCATCTCAAATATTTATGTATCGTATTTCTGCGTTGCAGTTATATATCGCCATCGTAAGTTACCTCAGATACAGAACGAATTTGAGGCCTAAAAATATAAGTATACAGCTGTCTTACGATATGAGCATACTCGAGATAAGAAATATATTTTTACGAAACATGCGGAAATATGAAAAAATCAAGTACCTACCTAGTTTTTTCGATACACCTTTTCCGAAAAAAAAAGTAAGTTTATCGACAGCATTTAAAACGTTTACACAGGAAAGAAGCAAACAACGATAATTGGGTGTCATTGGCCGCACTTTCTCAGATTTGCCAAGAGAAGTTGTTAGTAGGTACTTCTTTCTTTCTCCAGCCAATAGTTTTAAAATGATTCCTTTCGCTCGGGGCTTTCACCTGTCGGCACTCGTTTAGCTAAGCAATGAGTTCAATCACTGCGGATTATGACTCCATTTCGGTCACTTTCTTCGATGCAGTTTGCTACGACATTTACCATTAGCACGTCCTGATGATATCATTGTGCCATCCTATTTTGCACAACCAATATGGCTTAAGTCTTGACTTGACATATTGTGGCAGGACATAGTTTTAGTACATTCACAGGACACACTATCGCGTACAGTCCTACAGTCGCTTTTGAACTTTTTTCGATGCAATGTGCGGCAGTGCAGTCTATTTCAGATTGTAAGCGTGCATGGTTTATTCATAAAAAACATTTTAAAAGATGCAAGCCAAAATGCATATGAAATCTATATCTAAAACTAGAAAATTGGAACATTTATAATAATAATTAATAATAATGACTGACTCGTCGGTGGTCGGGCACCGCCTCGACTTTACCGAGCCGGGGACGAAGCTCCCCCTGACCAAGCACCACGGGGAGAAAGCTCTGCCACGTCGCCTCAAAGAAAGGCATGCCAGGCGATGGCCCCGCCCATCACACGAGACGAGCAACCACCTGCTCCAATTGGCCCAACACCAGCCACCCGGACGCTAGAATCGAAACTGCGAAGACTTTAGAATAGGAACTACGGCTGTGTCCGAAATCTCGTTGATGAGTGCTAAATCTAGGTCTAGATCTTGATTTGACGTCACCGTTTGCCTATGAC
>QKMV01000171.1:0-28967 GCA_003287335.1 Lednia tumana
GAGAGAGAGAGAGAGAGAGAGAGAGAGAGAGAGAGAGAGAGAGAGAGAGAGAGAGAGAGAGAGAGAGAGAGAGAGGGGAGCTTTACCAAAATGTATCCCCGTCGAAGGGAGACAGAGAGCATCACAGTACAAGAGCTGCGGTGGTAGGTAATTAACTACAATCAAATAACATTTTATGCATCTTCTGAGTGACGTTAATGTCTCTGTTGAAAAAAACGAATTAATTTAGTTTTTATGCAGTAAAATGTGTAAAGTCTCGTTGGCCAGCCGGGCGTGAAACGAGGAATAAGATTAAAACGCGCACATTGCCGTCGGCCAACCGCGCTGGATGGAACCAACAATGCGTTCGAGTTCGACTAAACCGACATCAAGGGCTTGCTTGGCCCACTGCGAAGAAAATTCTGCTTCGAGGAATAGTACTTATTTGATGCGGTCAAGACTAACGTATGTATGCAACGCGTGCGGCCCACTGTACGCTTTCATTTGCAGCAATATTTCCCGCCGTTATCTATACGCCAACTGGCTCGAATATATTACCGTTTATCGATCAATTCACTCGGTTCCCAATCTACATGTTCGTTTTATGTTTACCCAATAAAAGTTGGACGTGATTGGCTTCTAAAATAAACTATTCCATGATTACGACGGGAAAAAAGCAGTTGCATTAAAGTGAGCAAACTACGAGTCATGACGACTGAATTTGAAGTTAGTGTTCGATACTTACAGTATTACCTATGTACCTACACAAGCTCTCGAATATATGCAGCTCGCATTTTATTTTTGCAGCTTATGTTCGGAAATGTCTGTTTGACGTTTAAATCGATGCAGTCAGTCAGCTCACTCGAAGTGAAGGTACCGAGCTCGAGTCTGTCTACCATAATACCCAAACATCAAACGGGCGAGCAAATAAACCCGGAATAAACCGAGTGAACCGATTACTCGTGAGTGATGAATCAAAGAACAAACAGTTTCAAACGAAACGTTATATTACATGATGAAAATGGAATCTCATTATGGTCTATTCATTTATTCATTGACGAAAACGAGCACCCAGCGCTCGCTGTATGAAGGATATGTCAAATACCTGAACTTGCCGTCCAATTGACATCATTGTCCGTATTATTTCGTTCAAGTTTTACCCAAACAGAAAACTATTTGTGTTGCATTTTTATTTCAAACTCTTTTTTACGCTAGGAAATATCATTCCTCTGGAGGTACTTCATCAAAAACTCCACACTTGTTTTGTAATTTCCAATCATAGGTTCGGGTTCGGGTTGGTAGAAGAAGGACCCTGAGCAAGTCGCTCGATGGAATGATCGATGCAGCATGCTGTGAACATCAAGGGCGTGCCATGCAGTGAACATTACGTAATTACATTGCATCCGTGTCGTTAACGAGTGCAGTTAACACCGACTTCTTGACACGTCAGCCGTACTCCATACCCACCCCGGTGAATAATTGTTTATTTTAATTCCATCTTCGTGAACAGACCATGGCTCCAGGCTGCAGAGGTGTCTTGCCTGACTGACTGATACTCAGCGTTTGGACACTTTAAAGTTAGAAGTTTTAACAGAGCGATCAAGGCATGGCTAGCTCCGAGCATGGAAGACACTGACATTTTCTTTGCAAATACAACATATATGACCCATACATCGTACACCAACATCGTTCAAAAGAGCCCCACAGTGAACAGTTGATAAATAATCCACGGACACGCCCAAAGCAGCGATCTTTGCACACATTGTGTGCAATTTAGTGGTCCAGTCTATTCCCAATGTAGCATATGTACAGCAATAACACATCTGCTCTTGCACTTAACGCTCGCATCTTAAAGATAGGGCACGGTAATGCATTTACCGGGCCACGAACCAACCCCACAATACATTCTTGCAGTTTGCACTCGGTGCAGCCCCACGAAACTGGGTTGCAACTTGCAAGTGTAATTTATCTGTGGCCGTGGTCAGCTGAAGTTTCGCAGAGGAATCAAGAGGATAGCTCCGATCGTTGTCGCTCTCGCTCTTGACTCTCGTGGTATCATCCAGACTTGGCTTAGAGGCTGGAAGGAGCGCAATTTGGGCAATCGAGCCGCGTCGAATCGAACAGAGATTTCGACCGAGAGGATGTTCATGCGGTGGAAAGTCAATCGCGTGATTATACAACCGCGCAACTTTTGATCCGCTTAATGAATTAGAAAGAAGATTTTAGCGAGCGATTATATTTTCGTGTACGATCAAGTTTCCGAGCCTGCAGACTAGATGGGAAAGATTTAATAAGCTGCAGTTTCATGTTTCTGTTCCACGGGCTTTCTTGGAGGAAGGCCTGGCTGCAATGAAGACTGGACAAACATCTACGCCTTTGCCTTGTTTTTTTGCCCAACATTTCGCGCGGAGCTACGGCCTACCTTGGCCTTTGACTTAATTATGCGGAAAATGAAAAGGAGAAGAATTAAATTGTACCAATTATGAGAGTTGGTATTATAACTTAACTCGTTCGGTAGAGGAATAACGTCAGGTTGCTACACTAAAATTCAAAGTAAGTCTTTAACTTCAAGCGCTAATGTCGGTGTTTAATTTTTTACTTCATATAGAAGTTTGCTACATAAAAGCTATTGAATGTGTGGGGGATAATAAATCAAGACACGATTTAATTAATGCTCCGCGGATATCAGTAAATGTCGCGTATTATTAACACCCTTCACTCAGATTCAACATCTCAGAGGACGATTCTTTCACGAAGTTCTGTTGCCACTGCAGTTCCCCAGAGTGAAGTCAGTTGCAATTGCTGTTTACAACTGGTCGGATAAAAACACGAGCGTGGAAAGGATTTCCTCTCGACGTGATTACGTTTTGATGGATGCTGCGTTATATTGACCTACACGCACAAGAGCCAGACGCTGCTACATAAGTCGATGGAACTATGGAAAGCGTGCAGCCGAAAGGGAATATAAAGGGGAGTAAAGTGGAACAAACAGGAAATCATCATGGAAAATTTAAGAGATGCTGAAAGAAAATGAAATGAGGCTGCACATCAAGGTAGGCGGGCGATCGTATATAGGTCCCTGTGCCGAAATGAAGGTAAGCCGAGCTGTAAGCTGGCTTGGCTCTACGGCCTGGCCTGGCGCGGGCTGCCGCGTTTGGGAGCTGGCGAACAAATATGGACAAAGAAAGGCAAACAGGGGGACGATTCAAAGAGAATAGCAGGAGAACGTGCTGGGAAATTGGGACATGTTGAGCAAAGAGATGAAGAAAAGTAGGAAGGATGGAGCGAGCCGAGTCAAGATGTAGCCATGGCACTGGCATGGCAGGGATATAAAAGATTCAAACCACGTGGCACACATAATAACGCCCTGAAGATGTTGGAATCACAAAGCAGAACACCCCAACCTTGACTTTGTGGGGCAGGAAATGCCAGAAACAAACACACAGCGCACCGCACCACACCGCTCCGAATGACGCTGCTTTTCGAGTACATAGTCTAACCTTTACTTTTATACTTCACAGTTTCCACGACGTTCAAGACACCGAAACGGAAGCGTAATAACTTTCGGTTTCACTTGCTACAATGGTTTAGTACAAGATGTAGACATTGTGTTTTATCCTGTAAGGATGTGTGAGATGGAATGGGAGTGAAATTGCCACAGTTTATAACGTTGGTTGCTACAATAGCTATACACAGCTATATATGGCTGTTACAGTATACACGTTTAAGCCTTGTTTAATGTAGGCACTTGCCCAAGTTGCCGCGCAATTCAGGGCCAGCCTAGCGCTTATTTGACACGGCGTACAAAACTCATAAAACAATGGCAATTGGATTATTAACAAAGGAAAATGTTTGGAAAGCCGCGTGCGTCAAATTTCCTGGGGAAACTGTTGAGGGCAATGGCCTAAACTCGAACAAACCCACGCCCTCAAAATCTCAACATTTTCACGCTTTTTATAGTATAAAGGATCGAAGATCGGCCACGATTTACTCTAGCAATAACAATTCATCCTGCGCTTCTTGACAAAATATTCAATTGTCATAAGTGATGACGGTGATTCACCTCTGCATTGCGTTCACGCCAACACGATGGTGACCCTGCAGTAAAGCATAGAGCCGTGCTCAGACTCACTTCATGCCTCTCCACGTTTATCATTTGCCGGGGGTTTACGACCCATGGTACGAAACAGCAACGAATCAAACATGACTTGTGTAGACTTTACGACCTTTACAACTTTCAGCTCGCTCGAAGAAAAAATGCTAAAGTGAGTGAAATGGCTTTGGATAAATTGCATCAGATTCGTAATATCTTCGTTGAAAATCGAACTACTGAATCCGGGGATTCGGAACTTAAAATATGTGGCAATCAAAGCACTCGGCTCCCCACTCTGCGCTGTGGCTCATGCTACGAGAAGAGAGCGTGGCTTTGGCATGAGGGCATATGAAGTACCTCAATCAACTTCGTGATCTCGTGTTTCCCTTACCGTGGCCATGTAGTGGATGAGATGAAGCGTCGCGGCGCCGGGTCGGGTCGGGCGTCGTGCGTCGGGTGTCGTGCGTCGGGGCCCGCGGCAGCTCGCAACGCACTCACGCACGGCTCGGCCTATTGGAAACAGATGGAGTCATCTAGAAGCCCGAGCATGTCCTGACGATACTGTTGCTAGGGCAAAGATGCCCTTGAACCCCTCAAACTCTGAGCTATGCAGGTTTGTAGCAGAGATTCGAAAATAACTGAATAAAAACTTTGGAAATCTGTGCTCTATGATCTTTTTGCGATCACATCAAAACGGAATAAAAAGTAGGTGCATCGATCGAAATCAAAACATGGCCTGTTTCGCTTTCGCCTGGGAATTGATATGATGGTACCGTATTCATCAAACGACATGATGTTAATATTATAGTTTTCCCTTAAAATAGCAATTAGTTGCAACACGTTAGCGATTTGATACGATGAACACTCATAGATGTAGGATTTAGGAATGGTACGCAAGCTTACGTATTCAACGCATTACGCTTCAACTTAATCGTGGGTGGTATAATTATTGAAGGCACTAGGAAAAATCCTCTGCTATCACAAGCTGCCTATCTCACGAATTGCAGTTGAATCTGATTGTTACCGAGCTGCTAGAATTTCAATGAGATTTTTCTTAATTTTCCGCATGAATACTCAACTAACAATCTATGTAATTTTCTTTAAAGTTCAACTATTGAATATATTTCCAGCTTCGAATCACAATACATAGAAAACACAATCATTAAGAAGGCAAAAATCTAAGCAAGTAATCATTGGCAAGTATCACTAATGTAGCACGATTCACAATTGCCAGTGCAGAAACATGGACTATAGGTTATTCCCAGAGGCTCCTGGTTCGTGCCCTTGTCGCTTCGTGGATCGAGTGAGTGTAGACTGTAGAGGAAGGTACGGTACACAGGCCACTAGCCACTGCCAGCCGACTGCCATCTGATCGCCAAGGTGACGCCTGGCCATTGCCTCTGGGCATAGGGGCGAGGGCGGGGGTGTCGCAAAACGTCGCGAGGTCCTGCCAAAGGGATGGACGCCCCGGCTCAGCGCCTGAACACTGCACCGTTCTTTCATCTCTGACCACCACTCGATCGGGTGTGCTTTGAAGCCCTAATTAGGTCGTTTGGAGTCTGACATTTTGGGTCTTTTGGTGCCATTCTCATATTCAAACCCGATTGAAATCGATTTTTTGAGCGGAGCGCTTAAAAGTGATTTTAAGGACATCGTTATAGGTTATCCAAGCTTGTTATACCGACTAGACGAGCTCAAACGAGATAGTTCTAAGCTGTCTTGTCCACGTCCATGTAATTGTATATTTTGAATTGTAACTGGGTCTTATCTCAATCACTGAACACGAAGTTCTCGTGAGAATTGTGCGTAAAGTAGTTAACTTTTCAATGACTAACTGAGTCAATGACCAACAAATTCAGTTATAACAACGATGTTCATAGTCATAATTATATCTTCTTATGTAAGTAATGTCAGTATAAGAAGAAATTACCGCTTGAGCACTTATGACTGATACCTAGTTTATTCGTAAGCCTTCGCAGTCGAATGACCGAGCAAAACGCATTCATTGCCCAAAAAAAGGTGAGCATTCAATTCAAAGTAATCTAACGCGTGGAAATGTCCTAAATCATCTTCGGATAATGAAATCTAACATCAATGCTAATGATAGATGAATCCGGTGTAATGAACCGCATTGCAACTAGACTGAAATGGGAGGCATACATCCATAAAAAGTAACAATACAAGTAGGTACCTACCAAATCTTATGATGTCATCGCCACAAATGTATGTTCATATTTGAATCAATTGTTTTCTTAGATAAGCTGTGAGAAGTTTATAAATGTTCAAAAACGAATGTATAAACTGCAATCTGTAACCAATTAAAATGAAAAGTGGTGTCGTATGTATTTCTTTGTCCCCGAATAGACATCGGGCATATTGCGATTCGGTGAAATAATTGGAGTTATGATGTTCTCAGTCAGAGTCACACCTATATAGGTGCTGTTACCCGCGAAATAAAAAAGTTCGAATAGACTTAAGTTCAACATGATTGTACAAAATGGCATTCCAAAATATACTTGGGAAATTCTATGAATCAATAAAAAATCATTTCGACCGGGGCGTGGTGCGTCGATCTGCGCGTGAATAGCACAGGAAGATGCCGTTCATTCAGTAATCCGCTTATTGTGGCTGAACGAATAATTAAAAAACCAAATTTGTTCCGGGCACAAGAAAGATGGGCGAGAATGCCACTGGTCTGATCATGGTCCCATGGGTCGAAAAAGCTCCGCGGCCATTCTCTGAAGGGAAATTATTTTCGGCGAACATGCCGCTTTCAACGATTATTCCTCCGGCCCGTGGTAGACATTTTGTTATTTTAGCTCGCTTAATTTCTAATTTATGAGCCTGTATTGAAAGTACACGTTTTAATGAGCAGGTAGCTTCCGCTATCTTCTCTATAATAATGTCTTTGTTTGAGTTAACAACATAAAATTTTAGCTACTTTTCCACACCATTCGAGTTAGATCTTTTAACGTTTTTATCTTGATCCCTTTTGAGGTTTTTTGGTCGGATTGGGACTTTTCAGCCATTTTTATCCCATTTAGATCACATTTATGTTCAGTTCAGAAAAGTATGAATGCCTGTGGTTTAGGGCGTCGGTGGGGATGTTCAAAGTTTTCTGAAATTTCAGGTTGGCTTGATATGATACACGTTTCTGACTAATTATGGCATTGTACATTACATTATAGTAGTAAAATTTTCAAACAACCGTTCTTCGAAAAAAATCACATAATAGAACATCCGAGGTGGAACCGACACGTGGTCCGACCCAACGAGTAAAATAAAGGAATTGGGTAAATATAAGTGAGATTTGCGCTGATTATGAGAGCTAAGTCCACACCATTGCTGAGCCTAAATGTCAAGGTGGAGCCCAAATTTTTGAGGCGTAGCCCATCGTGTGGAAACATGATCTGGCCCATCGGGGCGAATATAGTTGAACACAACAAAAATTATGTTTCCGCTGCTTATGAGAGCTAAGCCCACACCATAGTTATCGCGTGGAACCATTAGAAGGAAATTCTCAAACATGAAAGAAATTTAAATGCGAAGCTCCGAATGACAAAGCTCCAAGAGCAAAGCAAAGAAAAATTTCGTAGTGAAGGCGAAATTACGTGGCGAAACCAAAATTTCTTAGCGAAGCCAAATTATACATCCACCCACCGGGTGGGCGCTACACTTTGCCACTCTGGGCTTTTGAAGTTAATAGTGTCTTTTTTGTTCTGGGTGTGTACTTAAACTGACTGTATTATTGTATACAACTTCTTGAGCCAAATTAGCAGCTACATAGATGTAGCTAACTTGATTCGTCCGATGAACATTTCGGGAAGTTACTAAAATGTTCACTTTTTCACCCAAGTCGTTGATCAGTGTGGCAAAGAATAGGTACCCTCCCTCGTCTGCAGATGCACTTGGCTTGTGCAACAGTTGGACCCATTCAACGTCGTCCATTAAAGAGGAGGGTATAACCTTCGACTCGAAGATAGCTGGTATTCAAATGAGTTGAGAGCAAATAAGATAAATCTACGCAAATCATTCAACGATTGCTTAAAATGTACCTAACCCCATCTCGCGGCGATTGTTTGACGGTGAACATTTTTAGGTTTAATTTAAAGAAATTTGAAAATCCCGAAAATGTAATCCTTCAGTCTGTGCAAGCTTATTAGGCCTTTACATCATAAAGCCATGAATTATTCAAATATTAGTAAATTGACATGATGCTGCTTTAGGTGTTCGCACACCGCTTTCGGGAGAAATATCTCGGAATTTTGGTTAAATTAAGAAGTTTAAAAAATAAATAACGATCATGGTAGGCATAGTGTCCCATTTGAGGGAAAATAGTGTACGAAAATGTCTCTCTTCTTCCCGAAAACACGAGATATTTATAGAAAAAATATATAATGATACCTATACCTATACTGAGGGAAATAACTCGACTTGGATTTAAATTAAATTCCTGCTGAAAAAAGGGAAGTATATATCGAGTAAGAGAAAAAAAGGCGAATAAAAGGGATGTAATAATTTATGTAACCGAAGCGAAGCACGAGCTAGAGAGTAAAGAATGCTTATTGCTTGCATGGTTAAAAGAGCTGTACCTATAATACATCCAACTGTATGTTGTTTTGCCAGCCGTCTCAAGGGCATCATTTGCAAGGGGCATTGTCTCTTGCCAGACATTTAGAGTAAAACTATTGAAACCACACGACTGACTTATGTACTATTCAGTGCCTTGCAATGGAAATCAATCTTTGGAGCTAGGGGGAACAGTCCGAAGATAATTAAGAGATACATGTAGAGGTTGTTTATAATGCTAAATAAAATATTTCACCATCCGGCAGTCAGCTGTTTTCTTATGAAAACTCTTCCTGAGGACGGATAGATTTTTTGCCTCACACCCACACACGACATTACGTCCGGATACACGCATTTGCCAGGTCAAGAACACGGTATGGGCTCCCACACGGTCACATTACCTATTTGAGTCCAATAATTCAAATAATTTTCTACAATAATTTCAAATTTGGTCAAATAACTCAAGGTATTTATTTTGTCCACCGCTGTCGAACAGGCGCCCCCAATCACCCTACGTCCCTACGAAGCCTTTCTAACCCAACGCCGGTCGCCGAACTGAAAGCCGAGCGCAAAAATATGGCAGATTTTAGAGATGCTGTAGACAACTAGTAATCTGAAGCACATACATTGATTAATTACGGAACTGCTTTCTTTCTGCTTTGAAATTAGGATGGACGCTCCGAAAGACGCGTGGTAGTTTATAATTATAACAGTTTAAACTTTCAAGTATTCGAACCTAGAAATCAGTGTGCTTCCGATTACAAAACTTAGAACTGCCACCCACGTAAAACTCATGGTAATATGAAACACAAAATCCAAAACGACACCGATTTAATCGTTTCGCTCCAAGTCCTAATCACCGCAATATCTATTGCTCAACATTCTGGCATAAGTGATGACTGTCTTGCAACTTCGACACTTCGACCTATAGAGAATACATTAAGATATCGCCGTCACGATTCACATCTTACAACCGCACCTTTCCATTGCTCGCTCGTTGCAACGTTAGGTAGGCACACATTTACATCAACGCCGAGCAATTACATTACGGCGTAAAATACATTAGGTATAGATTTGAAAAGTCGGCAACTAACTACATAATAACAGCACATAAATAGATACGCCTATTCATTACTCTTCCATACACACACCAAAAAAAGTGGACCATGAACGCGAGAAGGCTACTTATATGATGTAATGCTAACTAAAGCAGTACTTACGAAGTGATTGTGCGGCATGGGAGGTCCTGTATTGATGACGGTAGCTCGCTTCTTCCAAATGAAGATATCGCAATCGTCAATAAATAGCGCTATGCCATGCAACTCGTCATACAGTAAAATATAATGGCCTACACTGTATTACCGAAACATTTTACTGCTACTTTAAGGAAGTGTTTTGGTTTTGTCCAGCCATTTTATTTCCAGCCTCGTGTAAAAGCACAATAAGATCACTTGTTGCTCTCTTTAATCGACACATAAGTAGGGTTTAGTGACTGCCACGAAAGGAAATAAGCATTTTATGTGCACAAAGATATCATATTAACAAAGATCGTTGGTTGATTGATTGATTGATTGGTTGATTGATTGATTGATTGATCATTGGTGTTTAACGACGTACTCGACCTATCACGCTGTAGCATTAGTCATATGGCGTCAGTGAATTATAGGGTGATGATGAGGGTGATGAAGTACCTTATATGAGAAGAGAGAAACGCGGTGCCAGCACGTAGCCTACTCCTATCGAAAAGCACCAAGGGGACCACCGCTTAACGTCCGTTCCGAAGGGCGGTACAACTCGAACAGTGCTGATTCCTTCATTTATCCGTGCTGTTGAGAGGTTGATTTCAAGGAGTGAAGCTGTGGTACTAGCTTCAAATCCTCCACCTCTCTTCCGTACAGAAATGGACCTTGATATGAATGGTCACTCATCCTAGAGTTGATCTACCGCAATTTTGCTTATTTTCGGTGAGCTTCCGAAAGCCGATGTATCCAGCACGCCAAACCTTTCGTTTCACAAAGATCATTCGAATTTTTTCTGTGGAGAACGATAATTTTATTAAGTACCGAACCGTCTATCCACGTTAGTATAATTTTGACTGTAAGGCTATGCAGGCTATTCACAGTTAACCGAGTAATTATAAAAATGTACCTGCGACGGCAATAAATCTGTTCATGGTCGCAGTTAAAAGATAGAAAATTAACTGCTTCTGATAAGCACGAGTTAGTTTTTATTTCACTTCGCATTTTTTTCGCAAATCGAACTTTGCCTATGAATTCTTAATTTAATCGTAACGTTGTCAATTTGCAACGAGGCATGTCAAATTGAGAACGAGCGGTCAGTGGCTATAACTACTAGCAAGCTGATGGCGATCAAGTAGTGGGTGAATCGGTGGAGACGACGAGGCCATTCGGGCGTATGTCAACAAGAGGGACGAACGAAGGAACGAAAGGCTGTCGTGTGGCTGGTCTCCAATCTGCTCACCATTACGGCATTTCCCATTCGGCCGAAGGTAATTACTACACAAACACTCTGTCCCCATCCACGCTATGCGATGCTATCGTGATCTAATTATTATAATCGTATTGATTTCGTCAACAATACTTGAAGGGTAATTTCAAACCGGCTAGCTCTTCTCTATGTAAATACCTATCCTTGTACCACAAAGTTTCGAACATATACATAGTCTGCCGTCCTGCCACATGATTGTATAACATACTAGCAAATTTTTGTTTATAATCAAGGTCCACCGCTGGATACAATCTCTGCTAGCACTCGTTTCCATGCATCACCGGGTTCAATCAAGGAGACAAGATCGGATATCGAGGCACGACATTATGCCAATTATCGGTGTCTGCACAGCTGATTGATAACGCAGATTGAAGCAAACCACCGAGCGGGCGAGCTTGCTGTTGGAGCTACACACTACAAAGTACACAAACTCCCTGTGCCGCCCGCAAAGCAACTGCCTAAATGCATATTACCTCTGCGTAGTTGGTTTAGTTTGGTAGCGCAGCAGTGTCGTGCGAATTAATCATTGCATGAGGTTACGCAGCGATTAATTCGCTGCCCACGTGGCTATCAACCATTTGCGGGAACGTGAAATGCATGCTGATAATCGTATGGTAATTGGTCTGGTTTTTAAATACGAGGTAACGAGGCCCTTCTCATTTAAGTGCAGAAGATAAGTGTGTGTATATATTATGACTGATTTACGAATGATCTCGGTGGAGTAAAAGAAACCCAAAACAAAATGTTGTGGAATTTACTTGAATCTTTGCACGTCACAGTTTATTACGAACAAGCTTCGCCTGACAAACTCTCAAATCATCGTCGCATGCTCCACGCTTGTAATTGCAAATGTAAGATATTTAAAATTATTCATGCGTTCAGTTTTTAGGACTTGTCAAACGTAATGAGCTCACTCTGCTTCTAAATTTAACGACGCCTCGAAGTGCTCGAACCAAAAGGACGTCAGAACGTCGTCGTCGTCGTCGTCGTCGTCGTCGTCGTCGTCGTCGTCGTCGTCGTCGTCGTCGCCGTCGTCGTCGTCGCGGCGCTTTTCAATAATTGAAAAGTGAAACTTTTGGCATTTAATTCCAACAAGACGCAGGCTGGAATAATGCATAAGCTGGAGCAAAAGAGACGCGCGTTTAGGTTCTCGGTCGCCTCGCCGTGCGTCTAATAGGCTCTTGTCTTGTTAGTTGCTACGAGAGCTGGATGTAAAAATGTCAACCGCCCTTCAACCGCAAGATCTACGCGTAACAATGCTCCGTAGTCAGAGCTCGTTGGTCGGTACCTATGCACCGAGCAGCGAGCGGTCGCGTTTTTTCTATACGTCAACTTTGACGAACGATATTCAAGATGTGGAGACAAGTTCTGTCAGCAGCCAAGGGCTCGGTGTCTTTGCAGGTTGCACGTCATCGACTAATCACTTATCAGAATGTCGCACCGCTCATTATTGGTCGCTACTTGTTGTCAGGCTGCTCGGTGGAGATTGTTTCCAGTCAATTAGATGATCAAGAATACATTACATTAAGGAAAAACTGCGAATAATTCACATCTGAGTGAATGAGTTGCGAATGCAATGAGGTACACGGGAATTGCAAAATAAAATGCAAATCAACATGAAATTCGAAAAGTGCGCACGTATTTTTCACGTTGATCGATTCCAAACGCTTCATTTCTTTTGGCAATACGATCGTCTGGGAAATACGAGTGAACAGAATTGCACGAAGTTACTCGATCACAAAATAATAACTGCATCGGTATCTACTACCTCGTATACTACCTTAGTAGAGCTCCAGAGTTTCAAATGTAAACCAAATTCCATTCGCCTGATCAAATTTAGTTCGCCAAATGCAATGAAAATAGTTTTACACGAAAGCAATTCCTTTGAAATCGCAATCGAAAATATTGCTTTGATGCGTCCACGTTCCTCTACCGGAAAATATGTATAGCCTAGATTTCCTTACCCCAGCTTGGCTGGCAAAGGCCAGTCGTTCGGAAGCAGAAATAACAAGCAGCACAACTATCATTTCACTCATGTGAAATTTCTCACTGCTCAGTGAGCTTCAGGTTAGCAAAAAAGTGTAGGTACCTATTGCATGTGGAATATCGATGGTAGCGCTGTCCTGTTTTCCGGGGGCCGCTAGTTGAACTAGGAGCGAGCTTTGCTTTACGAGCGCGACTGGCAAATCGTCCAGCATAGTTGTAATGTAATGCAGGCGCACAAGTGTGGGTTCTTTGCTTGTACCGCATTTTGCGTCGTAGATTACATGCGCATAAAGTATGCCAGCTGTCCCAGATTCATCCGCCTACTACTCGTGCAGGGTATTTGCTGCAGTGGAGGAATCAGTAATCGAACCCGGCTACTTAATCATAAATGTCAAGGAACTTTACTCTTAACAATATGCAAATGTCTTCTTGATCCGTTCTGATATTTAAAAATAATCTGTGCACCGGGGTGGATGGATATTCTATTGTCTTCTCCCCCAGGGCTTTCGGGGCGGATATTGAAACTTGGCTGAAATATCAATCTTACGCCGGAACCGGAACGGGCCGGAAAATAAAAAGTCAAGAAAGTATAAGACACTGCACAAGGTATATTAAAAGACAGGGGAGCTGCAAAGCGAGCTACTGGAGTTGAACTACAAAACAAACAGCCAATCCTGTATTGAAATATGCAAGCTCCAAATACAATTAAAACTGATATTATAATTAAAACGGCACGTAAGACTTAATTGGACAAAGAATCGCAATAACCGTTGTAATCTTAGAAAGTTTTCTGTTCAGTTTCAATCGAATTTGTAATCAGGTTTGTCTAACAACAGTCCGAGAGAGATATCAATAGATCAATCGAAATTATTTATCTTCTCGTCCTATTAATATTTCAATTGAGTACAGCTCGTAAATATAGCATTGGGAAGCTAATTAATACAATTAATGTAATATATCACGAGCGTTTTTGTGTGTTTGTACTTCTCTTGTTAGTGCGGTTGGTAATGCAAGGCAAACTGCAAGCTATATAAATGCAGTGCAGCGATAGATACTGTACTTGTAGGTATAGAGTAGCAGCTATAGCTAGGGCGTAGTTGTCTGCTAAAAGACCGAGCGAACTGATATTGGCGATTTATTGCGACCAGTATTTGCGATCAAAAGTCCCAACTCTGGAGTCATGGCTCTTGCTCATTGCTAGTCTAGGCCTTGCGCTGGCCAGCGCGTATTTCCATTCGTGTGGCTTAATGGTATGAATTCAATCCGCTGCGGAACACCCGCACAATCTGCTATCATTACGCAGTGTAGTCACAAACAGCCAAGAGGTCATCGGGAATCGGGATGCACAAGTATATAATACCTTTAGATGTAGTTTGGCAATAACTTGTGATCGACAGCATTCTTCTATAAGGTCACCGTGACATAGCTTTTTTCTTTTCCCACGTCATGACAAGTCCACACATGCATTCGAAGATCACGACCGTGTTTTTATCCACCGCGCCGCACTGCACCGGTCCCATGTGTGTGTAGATATCGGCGGATTACATTTATGGAAAAATAGTTCGCGTACATCGCCATTCTCGGTCCGGTCGCTCCCGAGCAGGATAATAAAACATGCAGATGTATGGCCAGACTAAATTCCACGAACCAATATGCAATGCTCAGCCAAATCGGCCCGCCTGGCCCGATAGTCAATAAAGCTTTACCCAGCTTATTGGAAGAAAACGGTGGAAACCTTTTTTTAATATAAACCGCTCTACTTTATATCCTACTGGTTCATATGTTCTCCGCGGAAAACGTTCAGTACATGCACATTCCCATTACTTATTATTTTAGTAAATGTTTCTGTATCCGTTTATTACGCACAAATAATTGTGTCCAAACGAAACTGAAACTCAGTTTGATTTTTCTCTGGTTTGTATAGAAGCGTTTACCGTGATCTATGTATACCACAGCGGCTAAGATTGATTGAATTTTGAAATCCATACTTTGGCCCGCTGGTACAAATGCGTGGAATCTGATACACGATTATAACCCGGAGCATGATATATTGACACATTTAATCATCTCACCACAACAATGATAGCATATGTGCAACAAGCGTAAGCAGAACAGAAGCAATTCAAGCTAAAAAAAAACAAAAAAACAATCATAATAATGTAATCAATACTCCATTTACAATACCTATACCTTATTACGTCGCCAATTGCTTCATTGATGCCACTTCGCGAATCGTTACGGGCATTTTCGTGCTTCTCTGGCATTTGGCGCCGAAACGTGAGAACTGATCGATCAAAAACTATCGTTAATACTCGTTCTATTTCACGTGTTGCGTGCTGCGTTGGTTGGTAACTCATAATCAGCCAGAGCTAGGTGACCGTTCTGCTGGGCCACGACCTCATAGCGTCGTAAAGTGTTGCCCTCGTTGCTGCCGCCATTGCTGCTTTGATTGTGCACTGCTTTAAGCTTAATGCGTCTTAAATCTTGCCTAATCTCAGCTACTTTCCTATGCATGCAGTGAGCCGTGTCGAGACCCTTGTGCCCTCGAGGCATACTGTATAAATAATTAGTAAGCGAACTATTAGCAAAATGGGCTGGAATCCACAGTCTTAGCCAGCTTTGAAAATCCTGAACAGGGACCAAAATACATTATGATTTTTTCTATCTTCGCAGACCCATGGCGGAAGAGTTTTTTGAACGCTAAAATGAAAAATAATGCAAGGTTTTTTACTGTGAAATTAAACTTGAAACCGGACCATACGTACGTGGTGGTTTAATGTTTGCAGGTTATATACCAGGCTAGCATGCATTACCTCTCTAACATGATTCAAGTTAATATTATTTTCTATTTTCACTTAATTGTTTCTTTTTATGAAACCTGATTCCTAGTTGAAATAGTTGTTTGGTGCCATCTTCTCTATATGGTCGCAACAAGATCATCTTCTAGTTCCACTAACCAATGTTTTTGTCCAACTTTTCAAGTTATTCTAGTATTTTTTTGCAATATGTCATCACTTCTTTTAGTAAAGAAGCAGAATGTAGCAACAATCTCTTTTTCGTCGATTTCTTTCGCTCTCTTCGTTTACAGCAATCTATACGGATATTTTAAATAGACCTTTTTGAATGATATTTTCCAGCAGAAAGGCAAGTCCTTAAAAGGAACAAATAAATAAAGCTGCCAACTCTGTGGACAACAACACATCTATATGGGACTGAATTGGAAGCGATCCTGGAATTATCTATGTGTGTTAGCCTGTGTATCAGGCTGACAGAAATTAGTTATATCTTTTACTAAAGCTGTAAAAAGTTCTTTGGCCCTCAATTACGAATGCAAAAAATGTCGTTAGTTTTCACGAGAAGAAACTGCAGCTGGATGAAAAATGTCGCAATTCGATTTACAAAACTATTCGGTTTCATAAAAGCAAGCCTCGAATAAATCGTCGCGGGTATTTTGTCATTCTGATTCTCGATTCAATGACAGCATACATTTTTCGAATATAATTTCACCGGAAGGCAGGAAATTGCGGCAGATACGTCGCAAAAATAACAGAGTATCGTAATATTTTATGAAATAGTTTGTACACAATCTACACGAGCTACAAACGTGCTTCTTTTAAGCGAATCGACGTCCGAAAGACGGCGATCAGTCTTAAATCACTTGGCATCAGGCCTCGAATTCTGCGATCTTAACGAATAATTAGAACACCTGACAAGGAATAAACTTTTAAAGCCAATTACACGGCTAGTAATAATTTTAAGAATATTAAAATCACTTCAAAAATACCTGCTTAGTCGAGGACTTGAACCCCCAGACCAAACCAAAAGGTCCGGGGTTCAAGTTCTCGAGTAAGCAGGTATTTTTGAAGTGATTTTAATATTCTTAAAATTAGAACACCTATACAACCTTATTAATTAGACTTGAACGAAACGGTCACCAAGGCAACGGTGTCGTTTTGTTGACATTCAATGCACGTATCGATAAGCCTGGAGACAAGTCACAATTATTCACACAGTGTCGGCCAGAGCGTGGTCGGCGACCGCGGATCAAAGACGCGGACAGCGCGGCTGGCTGGCCATCTAAATAAGCAGCCAGCCGATTGACACGAGTCGGAGGCTGTACAGTGCCATCATGCCAGCCCGTGAAGGCCAGCAACAACAAATGTCATCGGATCGGACGGGCTGAAATGGCCACACATGACGGAACGGAGTCGGACATTCGTCGTGATTAATTAACAACATCAGACTGTCCGGTGAATGGATTGAAGATGATATTATCAAGAGGCTCACAAGAAGGTGATAGTGATTGCGGAGTGAGCTAGCTTGATGAGAAAATAGAGGTGGCGAGTATAACATTTTAAGTCAGTCTCGACTTCATCTTGGCTGTGGTTCCATTGCTTAGGTGGACGGACGTACGGCATCTTGTCAGCATTACAATTTGCGTCCATCGTGTTGGTATTGATGTTTTTAAGTGGTGTTACACCTTGTCAATTTATGATTGAAAAATAAAGTGCCCTTGAATCAAAATTTGTCGATGTAAGATGCAAGTGTTATTAAATTCAACATTATAAGGTGTTATTATAGTATACCACACAAAAAAATGTGTCGAATAATTTAAATTGTGAAAAAGATACCAACTGTCGCATCGAATACCCATTATTGCAATCTATTGGTAAGAAAAGTGTAAAAAAGCTATTAAAAATGTAAAACTTTTCGGAACTCCATAAAACGACGTACTGTTTCTTTCTGCATATACCTATACTTCAGTAAATTTCTCTATTTTTTGTAATCGATGAGGATTGCCATCAGACTTGATGCTTTTGTTGAAATCGTCGATGAGCAAGCACTGTGCATCATAAAGTGCAGTTGCAAGCTCAAAGTTGCATCGGCCGTCGCAAAAAGTGTGCAAGTATCCGGCGCGGACATGGTCAGCTGGTGCCGCGATCGGAGCGCACCGGAAATGCACGGAAACGATCCATCGCCTTGCTTCAGTCTCGACTCCTCAAACGCGCGTGCAATTTCCCAATCACCTTCGCCTTGCAAGAAACAAGCGCGGCGATTGCGTATTAAACACCTGCCCAAGTGTGCATAATGCAGCGAATCGTAATACCTTTACCCATAATTGTCATTGACTGCATACTTCAAATGAAAACCCCATAAATTACCGATTGATACACATCACTATGGTTATGCTCCATTTTGAAATAAAAACATAAATGGACGTGTATGCCCTTCTATGGATCATAATTCATGTAAAAAATAACGTAAGATTTCAAAATAAAACAATAAGTTTTCTTAATCGATTAATCAAAATGAAAGTTTATCACAACGAAGCTTTATTACTCGAAAAATGGCGAAACACCAAGTTTTTAGTTTCGCAACTTTTCCTATCAATTTAGTGCGCTAGCATAATTGCAGGCGGTAGTCTTAAAATCACATATATAAATAATTATCTTCGAAAGTCACGCCCAGTTCTCGGATTGTCCCAGCAATCTATCGAATTAACTGCAGGCGAACAATTGAAGCTGCTAATTCCTGCGAGCGAGAGTGAGAGGGATACGAAAAGATGTCCTGGTGGCGGCTAGCAAATTACTTCATTATCTCGCCATAAAGTGGCCCGGCTTATTGTAATCTTGGTCCGAGTAAATAACTTGCAGTGCAATTCCAGTTCGCTCCCGAGAGGCTGCAGTTAATCATGGCCGATGAAAGCTGGATTAGGGTGCTAAAGCATAATAACACACATTCGCACAGTCAATTCACGATATGTATGTACAGTCTCTTCCGTGTGGGAAATAGAAATCTATTCATTGGCTATTGCGTTATTTATCGCTGTATATAGCTTTTAGCAGTTGCTTCCCTTTATCAATAAAACTCAATAAAACTAGGAACTGAAAGATATAATTGTAATTTTACGTTGTATTTAACGAAACATATAACTGCATTTTATAGGCCAATATCTCCATGAAAAGTAAAACCTTCAAAAACAAAGCTAAGTGGTTCGTGTTTAACACGAAACCTATTCTATCTTGGTTGTATGGACCAATAATGTAAGTGTAGGTGTAAGTACTGTGTAGTGAGTACAAACGAGTAATACAATACACGCGGACACATTTAAAGTGGACCAAGTGCGTTTCGAAACACATTTTAATCAACCTCCATCGATCGAAACGTTAAATACAGAAGCGTAAACTTTCGATACGCAACAATCAATCATACTAGTAGGTTGCCTAACTACACCGGACGATACGCGTTGAGCCCTCGCTCGCTAGGTAGAACCAATGCGTGCATGTGTATAGTGCATATCGTTTAAGCCATCTCACTCGACCGCCCTCTCAGCCGTAAACGCATTCTCATTAGAAGTGAGTATGCTAGTGTCTCGGACGTCCACGAGATCTTGGACCGGTTCTCTCATCGTCGATATAATTCACCGGTTATCTTCCAGCCAAAGCAGCCGACCAGCGCATTATACCGGCGATCGAATCTGCTCTCCATGCGTGTATTTTAATGCCTAAATTGGTGATATAATTCTTTATTTGATCATTGAAGACGATTTTTATCTGATTATATAAAGTACACTGTTTATGCCTTGTTTAATGACGTTTCGCTTGATTACGTGGATAAAAAATATTTATCTACCGGCTGGATTATTCGATCTAGTTCTTTCAAATGACAATTGACAGGATCGCCCTGATTTAGCAACTGTTTATATCACATTTTATTGCTCTTGCGTTTTCGCTGGGCAAACTGCTCCACCTTTATTTGGTTCAGGCTTCACTTGTAGGCTAAGTACATTCGTTGTTTATATCTCCTCCATGTAATCGTTTTTTGCGTATCCATGGGTTCAACTATCTCTCGTTTGTTGCTTGGGAAATTAATAGCAATCTGCAAATTATCCGAGAAAGTAAGGGTCACAATGAATCGGATAATGGCTCACGTCAGCTTAATATCGAGAACAAAATTAATTGACATTATATACAGTTATCAATTTTCATAAGTTACTGTAGCTGGAAATGGAAAAACCCATTGCAGGTCTTGTATTAAAAGGTGTAACTTACCTCAATCTAGTTACTGTAATTATTATTATATCTAGCGAATTGAGTGCAAGATTTGAAATTGCATACAATTATCTCAATTAAATTCGATTTGATGTAATTGAAACACGATTTATATCTAAAAAGAGAATTAGTTACCTTCATGACATTTAAGCCAACCCGTCTTGAGCGCCGCGTACCAGGAAGCGTTCAAACAGTTGCAAGTTCAGTACGATTGCATTTGTCATCAGCAGCAATCATCAATTATGGCAAAGAATTTTGAATTTCGAATCGTGTTCTAGAATCGAAGATGGAATTCGCTCTTGAAACAGGAATTCTTAATAAAAAATCGAGGAATGTTTTATTCCATAAACGCCTGTTTTGCAACACAGAGATTCAAAATAGTTTGCATTGCTGAATTTCGATCATTAACTTTTATGGACTCGAATGAGTAAACGCTGCACATTTCACGTTTGTGCAGAGTGCGTGTTTGACGCGGGCAACCTTGTCGCATCGCTTCTTAGCTCGCTCGCATCGCATGGCGAGGCTATTGCTAATGGGCTGCATCACGGACAGCATTTCCATTCCGAAGTTTCACCCGAATTGATCGACGCTCGACGCGCACAGCCAGTCCCCCATTTTTGAACAGATCAGGCCAAGTGAATTGCAAAAGAAATTAAAAAGAACAAATAGCTGCCACATGACATCTGTGAAAGTATCTATTGCGGCATGACGAGAAAAGCAAGCTCAGAGTGTATTATTTCATCAAACAAGGATAGTGTAATTGCTTTGCTACCAGAGTGTGCAGTAGATCATTGTTGAGAAGAGTAACACAGAAGCGATATACCCAACTCTGCACATGTATTGCAGCTCCGTAATGGCACTGCACGACTTTGACTATAAGTGAGTGTGTATACTGACTCACATCGACGAGCGAGAGAATATGGACGCGATAGTTGGTAGCCTACCATATCATTTCACTCATCAGATCTCACACTGTTTCGCTCCGCGATAGAAACTCATCTGTTTCCATTCCGTTTGCATTCGCTTTTCAAATCCGGTTAGAACAGGGAAACACACGCAACAAATTTTCATGAAATGTAAAAAACTGGATCTTCGACCGTGAGCAGGAAAATCACTTTACTTTCATGTTTGCTGTTTGCTGTTGAAAGTTGAAACACAGTGAACACAAGTACCTATTTCTGAGAACAACTACTTCAGCACATTATGTATTCACCCGCACTGCCGTAATTACTGATATACACCGACAGGAGTATGAGTATTTTTTTATGTTCCTTGGCATTGACACATTCACTTCAATCTTTATTGATAACTCATTATCAGTCTTGACGTAAAAGTAAGTGTTATTTTATAGTGCAAATTGTACGGGATGGCTATAGTTGCACTTTTACTAAGCACGGTCTCGCAGACGCATTGAAATAGGTATGTGTTAGCTACTAGCGTGATACCGACGGACTTGTATGAAGTATTCTGCTATCATCATCAAATGTGTATTATGAAGTAATTGCTATGGAGAGACGGCTGCAATGGCATGCAATTATTGTCACGAGTAACACAGAAGTAAATGGGTCTAAATGGCATCGCAGAAGAAGCTCGCCCTCCGTCTCGGAAGCAATCTAGTGCACCGGCCGGCACTGCATGAGTGCAACGTGCCTTGCAATTGCATCGCAGGCCGAGCTGCAGCTAGCCAGATCCCGGCTCTAATTGCACTGGCAACTGCTGACATGCAATAATATCGCAGTCGAGCATGATTGGAAAACTGACGTGGTAATTTAGAAAATCACAATAGCCGCACAAAACGTATGTGAAAAACTCCTCACTCGTATAATTTCTTATCACGTTTCTTGCTGCTAGGTATTATAAAAATAAGTCGGTAGTGGGTAAGAGTGTAATAAAACGTGGAAATAATGCTAGGACCCGTCCTGGTTTTCCTTTTTCTGTCAAAAGGCGAACTTCTGTCGGTGAAAAGCGACAAATGTTCGGCAGCTTTGACGTCCAATCAAATCGCTGTTATCGTTACCGAGGTCTTGTCGTTTACGATTCTTCTCTATTTTTGTCATGCAACGGAGAAATCTAAGGGTCCGCGTACTTTTATTGGTGTCCACAGGGATCTGGAAATATTGAGCAATTTTGTTCTAGAGTATCCCGGGGCTCAATTGAAGATCATCTGTGAGTTTTTGAAGCACTCCGACCTATTTGATCAGACAGCTTCAGCTGTTCTATCTTCACCAAGTTGACATTTATGATCACACAGAATTACAAAATAAAATGGGTTCGTGTAACGAGATAAAGTTAATGAAAGTGACAAAAGATAGAGATAGTTCAGTGTGCTGGGCCCATAAAATTAAACCCCCGTGTACATGTTTGTTTTTTTATTTATTATTATTCCTTGTGTGATCGTAACTCAATTAAAACAAGATGTAATTACGAGCTGCATGTTGTGGCTGATTTAACTGAAGCTGTTAGACGGGCGAGGTATAGTGTACATGTGAAGATCGCTGGATGGATCTTAGCTGATTACAGTTATTAGGCAAGGGAATTTAATTAATGTTACGTTTCAATCAAGGCCAACGCGATCTGCAGCAGCTGGCGAACTCGCAGTGCTGCGGGCAACGCAGGTACTTGCCATGCGTTGCCGCGTCAAACCCACACATGGGCCAGAAAATAAGTTGGAATTGATTAGATCGAGTTAGTAAACGCGATGATTCTCGAATGTAATTACACGTCAGTTTAGAAGGTGTCTTTTGTAAATAGCGATTCAATTAATTTCGTTTTGTTTATGGCATTCGTTTACGCAAACGTGCGCCGGTTTCGGTACGCTGAATCTGAATACTTATTTCAAATGGAAGAAACTCTTCTTCGACGCATTGTAAATTGCAAAGTCATCCTCGGAAATTGCTTCCAGTAAGAACCAACCCATGTCGCTAGCTGCTGATAAGACCCTCGAACAATCGGGGCGCATTTGTTTGAATTAACGACGCACAGCTGAGAAGTTGCGTGGAGAGTCGTTGTGAGTTATCAAAGTGATTAACAGTGGTCGGTACATTAATTCGACCCAGCGATGCAGTTTTTTGGGTCTGTAGTTTCGGACAGGTTTCGAAACCCCTTTCCTACAGGGACATGTCGAGATCGATCTTGCCGTGGGAAGTCAGGTGGTTCGGTTCGACTACAACCGACCACAAAAAGGTGTAAGATATACAATGTTTCGTTACACTGATTACACGTAATTGCTTTTCAATTGGTTCGGGAGATACTCGAACTACGTATTTATGCTGGACGGTGCTCGCTATACCATGGCTAGCAGAGCGCCCAAACATAACATCTGCCATGGCCGCCATGCTTATTACCCGTGGTGACTTGTGAATGATGTTGACAATCACTCACATCACACACTCAAACACACCTTATGATAGGTGCCTTCTAGTGACAGGCCAGTCAAGAGTCCATCGCGTCGTTAACCGTTTCAAACATCTACGAAGTTCAAACCTCGTATCTAAAAAATAATCTGCCTAATTTTTCAAACAATGTTATCTCTGATTAGATCCAATTTAAGAAATTTCATGTTTCTTTATAAATGAAGCAAAAATTCGCATGTTTGGAGGTATGGAGGATATGAAAAACAATAATTAAGGAAGGCCAGATTATATGCACATTGTACCTATATTGGACAAGGAAGGGTTCACAGTCGTGCAATATATTATTAAAGCAGAGTACTACGCGAGTGTGCAAATTGTACGCTATTACACGCGTTCCTAATTATGGGTTGGAACGAGAGCAGTATTGTGCATGGTATAGTACGCACGTACACTCTTTTCGGGAGTCTATGACATCTAGTCAAGGAGTAATGACTTTGGAAGGCAAAATGCTCAACACTACTCTCCATGAACCCATTCCTAGTCCTGGCACTGGCAGTATAGAGCAAACACATGCTCCATTAAAAATGAGAACATAATTGGATAAATAGTTTGCTCAAAATAGATGCCACATTAATTAATTTGATAAAGGATATGTTAATAGTCAGAACAAGCAGCTGAATCGCTAATCATAATGTGTTAATCACATATAAGTGCAATGACTTCATGTTTGTTATGTAATGCTTATGATTGCAATTAGCAAGTATCATATACCTAATCGATGACGTTAGGTTGAAAATAATATTATAACACGTAGTTCAAAAAAATACCTCCATTCGTTAAGTGAACAGTGGAGGATAATTAAGGGAATCTTTCAAAAATTGTATCAGCAAAAATTCACAGTAATCTATATTACACAATCCTGGTCAATGGTTATGCACAATCCTGGTCAATGGTTATGCACAATCCGGTTCCTCGAGGTCGTCTAAAAACTTTTGTGTTGAGTTAATAATTAAGATTTACTGAACCTACCTTTACTTCCTAATTAAAGCACGTATAAAAAGCATAATTAATTAATCAAAGCGTCCACCAATTGTCTTTACTAATTAAAATTTAGCATTTGGGCAAACTAAAATTATTCACCTGCTAGTAGTAGCTGCTATTATTTTATTTTATATATCTTCATTGATCATTTCTTGGAAACCTTGTGGTGTATTACAGAAATGGAGTCTTAAAATGTCTAGTATAATATGGAGCAGCACTTATTAGTTGTAAAAAAGATAAAGGAATAGTTCATATTAATGCTTTAATAGTTCATCATTCAAAGCATAAAATGGATCGACCCCAGTTTTGCTAATTCAATCCACATTTGGAGACTCTGGTTCTACTTCTAACATTGAAACAGCATTTTTGTGTTCTCATTGTAGTGTTTTTTCAACAATGATAGCTGTTTTTTTCCGAAAGGCGGACTATATATTACATGCATTTCTATTGAACCGGAGATAGATTTTTTTCCTACGGAGACCAATAACAATCTAGTCGAAGGCATTCCTGGGACAAAAAGCTGTGTCCTTCTTCGGCGTGTTATAGTTGAAAATAAAATACCGTAAATGTCAACTGTTTGATCTCGTAATGACTTTTTAACGGTTACAAAATATATAAGCGTAATCATTTTTTTGTCCATCACACAGCATAGAAGGTAGGTAGGCAGGTAAGCAGGCAGGTAAGCAGGCAGGCAGGCAAGCACCTTGAAATGATGCAAAATGATTTCATAAATCTGGGGAGGCCACTGCGGTTGTTGACTTGTGCCCTTAGCCGAGTGTATTGTAATTAGTGTTTCCATCGGTTGGAATGGACACGAAGGAAAAGGAAAGTCAAGGTCTCGTGTTTTTCAAATGCTGAATTGAATTTGTTAACTTCACTCACACCTCCGCCTAGTCACTATAGTCGCATTAAGATGACCAGTACCCACGAATTCGTTTTGTGATGAAACATCAAAGTGGAACTAATGACTCTATTCAATAGGGTTTCAGGTTTTTTTAACAGTTTCCTTACAAAAAATTACAAAAAAACACAGAAACTGTATTAATTTTATAACGTATTGTATTAAAAGGATTATAACTCGAGAAAGAAAAAGCCGTAGGTCTTGGTCTTTCTGTAATGAGCTCACTAACAAGGCACTTTATTACATTTCGGCTCCTTTGATAGCTACTGATTAGTTATTAAAACAAAAGTTTATTTTTTAGAAATGAAGAACATAATTAGTCAGAATAAGTTGTCCAGAAAAATTGACAATCGATAGGTATGACTTTAACTGCACTTATACAAGACACGAAAGAAAAAAACGGTGGAGCACAATGCATGTTACAGTCCGCCAAGCATCGATATGCCTAATTTCTCACTGCATTTACGAGGAATCTTTCGAGATGCAGGAATTAAGAGGATCGTGATGATTGCATGCAATGACGAGTCAAGAGTTTGTTGACATCGCTGAAGATGCATTCCAAATAATTATTGCTCATTGCTGCATTTTATGGGATGTTTCTTGAGGAAAAGCTGCATTCACGTTACAAGCACAAGTTCAATTTTTTGCTTTCGACTAAATACCGAGCTTCTTTGAAAGAGAGAGATCCGTCAAAGAAAACTTGTGAGTCAACTGTTTAGAGATGAACCTTCATACCAGAAATCTTAGCAGTTTCAGTAGGGATCATGTACTTATTATATTATCAAATTTCCAGCTCCATTCGATTTACATACGAGAACATAGTTGCCTCCTCGCTTCATTTGGCTTCTGAGCAACAAATTCTCGTCGGTGTGCGATTAAAGTTGTATTTTGCGTGCGCACATTAGTGAATATTATAATAATACGGTCGCCGGAGCGAGCTGCAAACTTATCTTATTGAATGCCAAGTAATTGCTGCATGCATCGGTTCATTAGCACCCGCGCATGCTTTCGAATGCAATTGCAGGCTGCAGCCACCTTACAATCGTCAGCCGTGATAACAGTAATTAGAGCACACAGAACAGAGCCGACTGCCGTTGCAGTTGCAACTTGCAATACGGCGCAAGTGGAATAATACATAAAGCCGCTCTCAGCTGCTGCTAGGTACTGCTCGCATAAGATTACATTGCTGCAAATGAGAGAATTAATTAAATACTCTTTACAAAGGCTGCTCTAGGACGGAGTGCAAAGTAGTTTTTAATTCTCCTGGACGTGGTGGTAATAGGTCACATGGTAAAGTATTACTTGTAGCTTGGCGAGATTAGTGCAAGGACGAGAAAAGGTCTAATGGGGGTAGATTGTTTGGCATGCGACTCGAAACCGGAGTTTTATTTTCATTGGGAAATTGTGTTGCTTCACTTCATAGAAAGATGTTCGGTGAATCTGAATCAAAATTGTAAATTGTTATGTACTTTGAAGTAGCTGTTTAAGTATATAGAGTATACTGCGTGTATTGGGTATATTGCATACTACTTGCATACTTGCTGACTACTTGCATGCTACTCACTACTACTTATACTCCTATATACTCCTATCTCATATCCTATCCTATATCCTATTCTATATATATAGGATCATATCCTATCATATACTCCTTATACTTACTACTTATACTACTTGCATACTACTAGCATACTACTTGTATATTGTATACTGGGTATATTGATCGATTCGCTCTCATATCAATCCCAGCATCCAAAACTAAAACATTGCAGTCAAGTTAAACGATGCGTGAATTATTAATTAGTTTTGAATTTAGGTAAATGAACTTTGTTTTATCTGTTATGGACTAGATTAATTATTCGTCTCTTTGTATATTTTATATACCATAGGAGGCAGGCCGTCATTATTTCTATTATCACAGCGTAATCGGCAATGCGTGATGGCTGTTTTTTCACGACCCATGGCTTTATCCAGCGAACCATTCTTAATTTCAGCTGCAGTTAACAAATGATGCTAATCAAACACCATTGTACGCTGCGTGCCTATATTATGTTAACCTTATCTTTGCCAAACTACAGCGTTATTAATGGATTTCACCGCTGTTTTGCGTTCACTCCAGCTAATCGGTTAAAATTTAGCTATTTAACTCCTTCTCAGTGCACCAATTTTTCTCGAAACAAATTCATTTTGTACGTGTCAGGAAGCGGAAAGAGAATGAAGTTAAGTTCTGCAGGGTATGTGTCCAGAGATGCCAACAAACACATAGTGTCTTATTTTGTTCCTTTCCGCCAACAAAGTTATGTCACATCCCGGTTGTGCGATGAGATGGGATCTTGCATTGGACAGCTAATTGCGCGTAAGAGAATTGCACCCCCATGTTAGGTTGAGCGCATCTTGAGCGTATCCATGCACAAATGCACACAGCACCCGGGTTGTGGATTTACTAGATATTAACACAGAAACAGGAACCTGCACCCCGTCACTCGCGACTTGTAGTGTTTAGTGTATTGTTACAGTGGGTGCACGAATTGCATAATAAAAGTGAACGTCGCCGCGCTAGTGCAGCAGCATTCGCCGCGGCTAAGTGCACCAGACTGTGCTTTATTAATTTAGGTGTAACAATAAAACGTTCGCGAATGATAAATATAAACCGAGACAAAATGCACAGAACGTTTTTATTACTCCAACACCACGGAATATAATGTGCAGCAATTAATTTTGAGTGAATAACTTAATTATTCGAGATCTTACAAGTCGGTTCCGAATGGGAAGAAGAAAACGTTTTAATGGTATTATTTATACCGCCTGCTATAAAAATAATATGCGTATCAAGGCATTTCATGTAATGCAAAACAGAGATAATTGGCAGCGAAAAAAATAGTTGAATATCATTAGTGCATTAAGCATACATCAATCAGCATCATCCGCTACAGGCAAACAATAGCGGGCGTTTTTTTAATTATATTTCTCGTTCGAGAGACGATAGCATTTCCACAGGCATGTTTCGGAGAGAGAATCTGCTCTTGAATACAGGCGGCAGGTGATTTTTTTCCTGTATTTATTATTTTAATAGCTTTTGCTACAGGTGTAAGAAAATCAGATTTCCTCTCAACCGTAAATAAAAGTGGTAATAAAAATAATATGGTAATGCGCTACATGTGGCTGTAAAAATATAATACTATATTATATATGAACGGAAGTAATTGCTATTTTTTTATCATCCTTCTAGAGACGACTCATGCAGCCTTTCGAGAACCGAATTTCCCATTAGTGTCATAATAGTAAGCACTTTAATTGTCGCTCTCTATAAACCAACCCACTCGGTTATGCAGAATATTGTTTCAATACAGAGACGTGTTTCGCTGCTTTTTGCTCGTCGCTCAAGGTTTGCCCGTTCGACTTCCTGGACATGGCATTATAAGTTATCACTGCGGCGGCGGCGGCGGTGGCGTTGGCGGCGGCGGCGGCGGCGACGGCGGCGGCGG
>QKMV01000172.1:0-28916 GCA_003287335.1 Lednia tumana
TTTTTGGAAAATTTTAATTATAATATTTTTAATTTCTAAGAACGAGGCATGGCGGGGTTCTTCCACCGCCGATCATGGCGACATCTAGACTCCAATTTGAACGCTATATCGTTGTAAATTTCAAAGTAGTTCCCATCTGACACTGGAGGTAGCTAACATTCAACACTAGTTTCTATTCTTATTTCCTTAGGTGCCATGTCAGAGAAAATCCAGGGGGGGGCCAGAAACGGTGGCCCCTCTATACCCAGCGCTTCAATACTGTGACCCATCCCCAATCCACCTGTCTTTACATTCGCCTAAATAAAAATTACCAAAAAGAAGTTATCGTGCCCGGATTTGATCCGTCAACCCTTCGACCAGTAAATAAGGATCCTCCGTGCACGACCACCACGCCGTTGTGGGTTTGGTGGATTATAGCAAGCATATAAATTCAAATTCGGCACTGGACAAATAAGAGAAAGTTTGCAAAACGACTTGTTGGAATCATCCATAACTCCTGAGAACTCCATACCCAACCCAACTGTCTTAACATTCGCCTAAATAAAAATTAGCCAAAAGCATTTACCATGCACGGTTTCGAACCATGTATTTTAAGCGCAGAAGGCAAGGATCCTCTGCGCTCGGCCATCAAGCCATGCTGAATGGCGTGGATTATAGCGAGCATATAAATTCAAATTTGGCACTGGACAAATAAGCGAATGTTTCCATAGCGATTTGTTGGAATCATCCATGACTCTTGAGGACGGCCATCACGGGTGATTGTCTCTGACTTACATTGAATAGTATAAGTTTGCGCGTTACGTTCACCGAGATCGAGGCTGACAATGTTATGCCAAAACACTTACGAGCGACCAAGTCACTTGCTAGATAGAGGAACGAACGAACATCAGGTACATTTTCATCTCACCAGATACATTCATTGCACAGCGAGATAACCAGGACATCGCTCAACGGCCTGCGTTTTGTAGCAGAACGCACACTGCAGAGCGGAAGGTGTGCAGGCGAGACGGAATTTTCTCACGTCTCTCGGTGGAGGTGCCGTGATTGATCCCAGCGCTTGCCGTCATTTTCCCGGCAAGGCAGATTCTCGAGGCGTCGCACTGGTTGGGAAACATCACTTGTTAAAAGTCAGCGTGCTTGGGGCCACTGCCATGAAATCACTTAACCTTGGCAACGAGGGAGTAAGAATAGGTAGTCGGTAGTACCTTGGAGCAAGACCTACTCTACTTGTGCGTAATGTGATATTGGCGATAGGCGAGACAAGTGGTCAAGGGACAAGATATCGCCATAAGACAAGGGAAAGAAAGTTTATTTTGACGAATGTTAAAATCACTTCAAAAATACCTGCCTACTCAAGGACTTGAACCACGAATCTTTTGCTTACATGGCAACTGCTCTACCACTAGAAGCCAACTAAACGTCTAGTAGGACTCGAGTCCTCGAGTAGGCAGGTATTTTTGAAATGATTCTAATATTATTAATTTCTTTGGAATCATGTCTTCTTCTTAATTTGAGCATTAGTTTTCAAAAAATCTCTTAATTAGCTGGATATCACTGCCCCACTTCTTCTTCCGCTTCTTTCGCTTGTCTTATGCGATAAATTTAAACACAATACACCCCTCGCGTTCGATTTTTTGGTTTGAATACTTGGCAATAAAACAGTCTAGAATATAAAGCCAAATATTGGAATCTTTGTGTTGAAATTTTTTGTTATGTATTGTGTAGAAACTGTGGGTTTATATATTTAGGGGTAGAACCAAAGTCTTATTTCTGTGTTTAAAAGCTCTTTGTGTTTGCACCAACGATTATGCTGAACTCGATGAAAATATAGGTGCCACAAATCACTTTAGCTATGCTATCATATAAGCATAGACGTGTACCATGTGGTCTTTAAAATATGTCATCTTTGAGGCGCTGTAACTTGCAAACGAAGAATATATACACAAATTACTATGGCTTTGTAGTTCATCTTTCGTTTAATCTGCCACCAACGTTTTTTTTTCGTTTGACCCCATAGCTGCCCAACCCCTTCGTATAATGCAAAACATCGTGATTTCACATTTCACGATTATTATTTTTTGCAAAAAGGGTTGATAATTTTCTAGATGTGACCATAGTGATGTGACCATGTGACCATGGAGCATGTTTTTTGCGTGATTTATATTATGGACCCTTTTGGAGAAATAAAGGGTGAATAAAGGAAAAAACGCGGAAAAATTGGGTTTTTCGTCTCAAATAAAAAATTAGAGAGGATAAAATTTGAATTTTTTTGCACCTAGGTCTGAAAGCTTGTCAACTGGACAAGCTGGAAAGCTATAGTTTATATTGATTTCCAAAACGGTGTGTGTGAGAAGTGTCACCTTACCCTAACCTCCAAGAAGCCCAGTTTTGCAACGCCGGCTTTGACCGTTAGGGGTGCCATTTCTAAACGGGGCTACACAACATTTAAAAAATCGGGTGTGAAAACTTCAGACGTTGGGGAAACGATGGTATGAATTAAAAAAATATCAGAGATGGTCGAGCAACCACCTCTGGATGAGAGCTGGTGATCTGCTCTTTCACATTCTTGCCTTCTATGACGGATCAGATTTAATAGGTTATAAGAGCTTCAGCTTCAGCTTCAACTTTCAGCTTACTGAATCTCCATGACGCCACTTAAGACCAATAATAGAGAATGCTTTTTTGACCTGCTGTCGGAAGGAAGAAATTTCCATGATAAACCTTCCACAGTGAGGCCAAACGACAGGTTCGATGCAGATGAAAGTTTCCGGCACCTTTGATAATTTTCAGCCTCGGCCCTCTTTCAGCCCACTGCATTTTGACAGCATAATCAACTTAAAAGTTTTCCTGTAAGTCGCATTCTTGAAAATGTTAACTATTTTAATCAATTATTTTATTTTAAAAAAAAACTGTTAGTAAATGGGCTTAACTGCTGAGAACTTCTAACAAACAAACCGTCAACGTTTCGCTAACTATATTGAAAGCTTCTTGGGGGCGATTGTCCGTTCACCATTTAATAATTTACCATTTACTAACAGTTTTTTTAAAACTATTGCTAAAATTAGGCAGAAGACATGAGCCTTAAGATTTTTTTTTTTTTTTACTACTAGCCCTGATGTCAATAACGGCATCCATAGTATTCCAATTCAATTAGATGAGATGTTTACGCCACCGACTTATTTTGACACTGAAAAAGTATTTTATTGCTTTCTACAGCATGGACTGATTAATTGAAATCAATTTGTGAGATAGGATTGAGCCGTGCTACACATTAATCATGTCTATTGGTTTCATTTTGCGATGCTGCCCTACAATGAGTCGAGTTCATCAGTTCTTTCGCAAATAAAATCTAAGAACATAAGATCTGAGAACTTATAGCAGGTTCTTCTAGACCAGCTTAAGGGTAGTAAATGGTAGTTCCGCTCACTAAATGTTATCTACAACGCATCTTCTACTGCTAGAAGCCTACCTTGTTATTTAGTTAACCATTTCGGTAATTCGGTACAACTACGATCATCACTTACAAGTACCATGGACATGGACATAACAGTCCATGAGGTAGAAAATGTTGGTGTCGGAAGCGAACTGGAGCAGTCAGGGAAGGTTAGGGGGATACATTGAATATGTAGTTAACAGGTCAGAGGTGAAAGCCTAACAGGTAATAGGTTATATTTGGTAACAGCCACTAAGGCCCGATATAGCCATGTCTGGTTAGTTACTTACCTGTAGAATAATTATGAGGTCAGATTTTATGTCCTATCCTTTAGCACGGCTGCTACTCAGAGGTTAACTATTCTGAACTTTATCCAGTCATTCTGATACTGGCCCTGAGTAGTATATGTAATGGCTGATTGGTAGACCATAGTTCAAATAGGTAATATGCTCTATGCTAAACAGGTTGTTAGCTGTGGAAACCTGTAAATGTGAAGGTAAATTTTAATAGCATACATTTCAAATAAATGCTCATTCTTCAAACAAAGAATTTTGGTCCACATAGTGCTAAACATCTTCAAAGCGGCTGTTCTCAAAAGAACAACAGTTAGGTATGCATAAAACCACAAAACAAGTCGTCAAAAAGTAGTTTTACTTTATTTGAAATATTCAAATTTATAAGGTGTTAATAATTCGTCAGCTTGCTCTATAATGTATCTCAAACACAGCAGAGACAAAGTGTTATGAACAGAAATAATGTGCTGGCATGTAGCTTACATGTTCTCCATCAATAACTAACACACACGCATAAATAAAAATAATTGAACATAATGAATAGCTCCACCTAAACGTTGCTGCGTTGTACATCCTGAAAGCAAAAGCTACATCGGAGCGGTTCTGGTTGAGCTATACATGACTTAAGCTTGTATTCAATTGCTTCTCATGTAATATCCCGAACGGATGCTTTTTGAGAAACAACACTGAACAGATGCGTTAAGAGTATAGGTAACTTATAGTATACGAACTAAATCAAACACAACTTTCAATTGAGGAAAACAAGTCATAGGATAAAATATCAGAACCACAAGCTTGGCCAAGCCGTGGCTCGACGTTAGCTCTCCCAAAAAGTACAAATTCCCTGAAGAAAATAATAATAGTATAATGTTGAGCTGGTTTTCAAAGGGTATAGTGATGGCGTCGCATGATGACAATAAATAATTCTATGAGAAGATGAGGTAAGGGATGATCAATAAATAAGTACCCATTGATGAAATAGCATAACTACGCGCATAATTAGGGTCGTATTGTCGACGTGGTCGATAAGTAATAAATATTTGGCCATTAAATAAATCGAAGATTGTTGTTGCTGTCGGACGCATTTAGCTGCAATTATTCTTGCATCGGAAATCCAGATTGTTTGTTCTTGAAAATGTTTGATTTCCGTTCTGGAAACGTGGTGTGAACCAATTGCAAAGATGCGATTGTCGGTCGGTCAGCGATAATGGCTCGCCGAAAGCCAGCGGGATGCAGAGTGAATTGTAGAGCCGTCAGCTCTGTGACCAGAAATGTAGCTTGCATTGAAGACGTGGGCGGAGACGTTGGGAAGAACTCCCGACCCGCGTCAGAGAGTATTTGCTAGCATAGCAATAGTTGCCAGCCTTTTCTTCCTACGAGTAAAAACAGCTCTTGCTCGTTGGTTTCTTTCCTGGATGCGTGGCGGTAGCGTACGAGGCGACCATTCCCGACGCCTTGCTGGCTTTGGCAAAAGGCCGAAGTCGCACGCAAAGGAAGGCAGACATGAGACAAGACGTCACGAGGATGCCGAGCAGAACGATAAGCGTCGCCGCGAACCCAGGCGTCGTCATGCAGATCAGTCCATTGCCACCGTCCTCGCGAGCAGGGAATACCATGGTCGGGGCTGACGAGTTATTGTTGTCGTCTAGGGAGAAGGTTAGGTCGCCCGTAGAAACTACGCGGATGACTCTATTGACGCCGACGTCTTCACGGTCCGTAGTCTCACGACGCTGTCGACGCGCTCGCCTCTCGTCGCGGGGAAGCCCGGCGTGGAGGTAAGCCTCCAGAGGAAGTGGAGGAGGTCCGTACCCAGCATCCGGACTGGGTCCAGGATGATGAGCTTCCAGCAGGTTGTGAGTACCACCGTGGATCTGGGCAGTCTGGTCAGAGCACTGGTCGGGGCATTGGTAACGGCAGATCTGGATGGTACATTGGAAGTGCACTTCCATGGAATCGGGGAACTTGAACGCTTGGAAGTGCGCATACGAGAGGACGGACGCGCTAGCGCCAAAGTTTTTGATCTTTGTGAATCGAGACATCAACTTTGGACGAGTGACGCAGCCCTTCTGATCGACCAGCTGGATGGGGGCACGTTTGCCGTCGTGCGCCATACAGTTGCGCACGAGCATGTCGAACTTGGAGTCGTCGTCTTTGATGGCGAGCACCATCGTCATCGTCTGGCCGATCTTGACGAGCCCCGACACCTCGGACGCCCACGGACCTTTGCCGACCTGGATCTGCATCCAGCATCCGACATTGTCGCCGGCGAAGTCTGCGCGGACTACGTCGAGCATGTCGACGGGGAACGGCCGGAAGGTGACCGACTTCTCGTACTGGTCATGCCATGTGCAGCGCAGCTTCCTCGCCTGGTCCCACACTTCCTGGACCTGATGGCAGAGACACAGTGGGTGATAGTCCAGTGGCTTGGTAAAGAAACAGTCATTTATCATGCACATAGTGATGGAAGCATGAAACTGAATGCAGTAGAGTTTGATTTCCATTTGTAGAGTTTTTTTCCTGATTCGTAATTTTAATGAAGCCAAAAAATTCGACGCCCCTGGCGGCGTCGGGCATCGTTAAAAGTTTAACGCAAGCCTTTCGCTCACCACGCCCATAAAAGCTATACTAGGCTCGGTACGTTGGTTCCAAAATCTATGAAGAGTGTCCTGGGTTTGAAAAGTTGGAAAATTGTGCGTATTTGGCCCCCATATGGCCCCTAAACCCAAACATACACTTTTTTGTTTTTAAATTCGTAAGACTCATGTATTCTACCTAATGTCAGCACTAGTTTCCAAAAAAACTGTTAGTAAATGGGTTTCACTGCTGAGAACTTCTAACAAACAAACTGCCAACGTTTCGCTAACTTTCTTGCTTCCTTCGTCTTGCTAGGCTCAGAAAAATGAAATTGTTTTCGTTTTTCGTCTTTCGGTGAAAAAAAGAGTTAATACGGCAGATTTTCTGGCTCTAATACGTTAAAAGTTGCATGCTTCCTTCGCAATGTGCATGATCCTTTTACGAATCATCCGGAACATGAATGACTTGATTGCAACAGCCACAGATTTTATCCCATTTAAAAACGTTTTCAGTTATGTATACGAATAAAATCTTCGGTTAAGACAGATGCTATTTGTTAGCCAATTACCAAACGACATGCCAATCTGTTCTGTCAAAAATCTGGCAATTAGGCAGTTTTTTTAGCCACCTGGTGTCACACAAAACTTAAAAGTACCTACTACACCACTGTAATTTGCATGCCGAAACACCATGCTGATGTGCATGGAAGACACTGTCGGTCATCGGTTCGAAAATTGTTGTGTTATTACGAGCTGCCCTACTTAGCGCGAGGAATTGTGTAAATAAGCAGTATTACTACACAAATAACAGGTGTCCGCGTATCCCACAATGCAGTGTCTGTGATGTTCTGTCCATTACGTACCTGCGGGTCATACTGCACCACGATGATGTTCTCGAAGTACGTGCCCGAGCCCGAGTCGGCCCCGTAGCCGTAAAGCCCGTTCTCGGTGTTGCCCGCGGTGCCGCAGGCGTGGATGCTGATGTCAAACGTGGCGGAAGTCCTGCCCAGACCGGCCGGCAGATGCACGCAGTTCAGGTTGCTGTAGTGCCCCTTGCTGAACACGATCCCGTAGAACGGCTTGTCGAACCCGAGGAAAACCTTCATCGAGTTCTTCTCGCATTTCACGTCCAGGGAGACGATCTTCGGCATGTCGGGCATGGGCGCCGGCCATGCGTCGCCGCCGACGCCGATGCCGTTGCCGTTGCTGTGGCCGATGCCGATGCTATTGCCGTGGCCGGCGCTACCGGCCGCGTTGTACAGCTTATCCATGGCTTCCTTCTTGGGGGATGGAGGTGGGGGCGGTGGCCCGCTGTAAACTTGGTTGTGGTCGAACGAGGGTTGCTTCCCATGGTGGGGACCACCAAAGGGTTTGCTCAAGGAGTGAGGGAGAGCGCCGCGTACGGGATGGTGGTTCCGGGGAGGTGGAGCATACCCATGTTTTGGGGAAGCTCCAGTCGGATCCAAGTCTCCAGATTCTTGAGCTAGTTGGTCGGACGTGATCAAGTCCAAGTCGCCGATATCTCCGCGATGCTGGGCGGTGTCGAGATCCAATTGATCATGGCCAATTCCTTGGACAATGCCAGGGACAGATTCGACAACTTCCACCTCCTCCGTCGCTAGCTGAAACAGATACGATCGGCGTTCATCAGACACTACTACCAGCTCACAATGAAATTTTATGGGCAGGCATCTAGTCCATTATCTACATTGTTAAAAATGTGATAAATGAACTTCTAGATCCGAGATGCTATCTGAACATCTGTAAACATCTGAAATGAATGGGCAACAAGAATGAATGAAAAGGATGCACGCAGCATCACGGTATTGTGCTACTAAGTATCGCAATGTGAAGGATAAACGCTCGATCAGTTGACCCTGCACAAGTAACGGGTATTGCCGCCATAGCATGGGTCACTCGGTCACTCTAACATGCCGTCAACACTCGATCCAACTCATCAATCGAAGTGAAACAAGATTTATCATCGATTGATCATCATTTACATCGACTTAGATGTGTACATACATTTACAATCGTGGCAAGCTCTATTTGCACTATACATTCGTGAGCCACGAATTTGTGTTTACTCGTCTCCTCTTGACATGATATGGTTGTCGGACATCTAGACGTCACATTTTTACAAATCGTAAACGTAGAACTTTAATTGCAGCTTGTAGCTTCAGTCATTTAACCATAAGGTTTGCCAGACCTAAGTGGCCATATTTGAAGCTTACTAAAGCATTTTAAACATATTTGGTTCCAAGACTGTCCGATTTTTTTCATTTCCACGCTCATAAATACGCGTGAAATACAAGTGTTGGGATAAATGGTCACACAAAATACGAAAATTATCGATGAAAAACGCATTTAGAATCGTTTGTAATGTTATATATGGACCACAATTCAGTAAGTTTATTTTATAGAGTTGGCACCACTATTCCTAGTTTGGCAAGCTTGCAAAAATGTGAGTGTATGTGTGGATAGTTGAGGCGATCGCCGCAGTACCGCGTCGCAATTATGAGAAGTTGTGAACTCGTAGCCTTAAGTAGGCTATTTTTGCGGCTTAGTGGTCGGTATAATAGTCCTTTAAACTACATACACCCGGTCCGCGAAAGCCTATTTCCATTGCTTACTCTTGCATCAAATTCTGGTGTTTAAGTCCTGTCCTGGTGGCAGACACGACTCTTTACAGTCCAGTTCCTAAACTAGATTTTTGTGAGTAAAACAGGTTTCTTTTGAACTGCCACAGAAAAAAAAGCCTAATAAATAATTGGCGTTTAATTTTAAATGGTCCAATGTCACTCGTGCATAACGTGTATGTAGTGATTAAAGAATATTGTCGTTCGTACGCGCAAGTTCATCAGCTAAGACATTTAGGCTGTAATAGCGACAAATTGCATTCATCCGAATCTGGTTATTATTTGAGCATGATTTCAGCTTGTTGCACCCAAGTACTTATCGAAATCCTTCACGCAACAAGCAGGCACTGCATCTTTCATGCTTTGGTGCACACAAAGCAAATTATTTATAAGTACTGTGGCATCTTGAATAGTAATTACAATTACGTATCCAGTAATGAGTCCAGGTTAAGAAACTGGCTTCATGGCAAAATATCAATGTCTCTTTGGCACAAATTCGGCAAGGCGGCAGCTGCCAACACCGTCTGTCCTGGAGTCCTTTAGTCCTTTCCTGTTCGCAATAACGTGCTAAATTGTTCTCCTGAAGCTGCCGATGGTTCGGAACATTCCTGGCCAGGGCAAGACCCAGGGCGAGACAACTAGCAACAAGTCTTCAACGTGCGGCGGCTATTAAAGGAGACCATTATGCAAACCTCCCGACTCACAGTTTTACTATGGTTTTACCTCGTAAATAACTAGATATTATGTAAAATAACATAATATCTTGCCGTGCATTTACTTCACCAAATTGTCTGTGGTAACTCGTTTGTTTCCTCCCATGTTCTTATTTTCTTTCAAAATGTATTTTTTACCTTAATTTATAATTGTAGGATTTACGCTCTCATAATGATAGCCATTATATTGTTCTCAAAAAAGTGTGAACTTTTCCAGTTATTCGGCGAGCAAACCTCAGGTGCGTTGGAAAACAATACGTTGCCAATATTTCGCTAAGCCTATCATATGCCTTCGTAGTTTTTTCCATCTATTCAAGACTAATGACACAGATGATTTTATCGAGAGTAGTAGCGCTCACGGCAGTGTATGTTAATGGACGATAATTTCAGTCAACAAAAACTAGTCGTTAGAAAATGATTTTCCAATGAATGTTGCATATCATCATTATCTTGGTCGTCTCGTCATCGTATTCTGACCAATTACACTCAATTAACTGCTGTCCGTCCGGGCATCGGCGCGTTCACATTTCGAGGCTAATATCTTCTCTTGTGGACCACTTAATTGTACAACCGCCAATGCGACGTCAACCCGCTCAGGATTCCAGTTACATGGGCAATTATTTCGACGTACCTTCAAGAATGCCGTCCAAACGAATGCTCATTGACTTGTTTTTACAACCAGGTTAACTTAGATTTTACGAGATATCACGAATTTACGAAATTGACGGTATTTATCTTTGCTGACATTTGACAAGACATTGGCATCTCATGAAACCTGGGGTACTGTACCAGTGAGGTGCCCGGCTACCTCACACGAGAAATTCGAGCTGCCGCCGGAAACCCGGCACCTCCACCACTAGCTGGCCAACAATCTCTTCGTCCAGCAGTGACGCGAACGGCCGCGCCCGAGGGGTCGCACTAGGAAATACTTTTTGTCGGGCAAGGCAATAAAACGAATGTCATGAAAGTGGAACGTTCAAACAAAATAACTGTATCTAATTGAAAATCGAAAAACCCCCATAATGATTATCTAATAAACCACAAGGTGTCAATTACCAACGTTTGCACGTGGAAATTATGGTCATTAATACGAGCACGAGTTGGGGTGAAATAGACGACAAGCGTTCACGGTGTCGTGGAAAATCCTTCCGACGGATTCCGAGCTGGCTTAACGACGTTCACGGCGTCTTGGTAAATCTCACCGAGAGATGTCCGACGTGCAAAATGGTCACAAGATACCATTTCTAGAGACGATAAAAATGGTGGTGCAATGCTTTTCTTATTAAGCGGCGTTTTCGTGCAGATCTTTTTGACTCTGGAAAGCTATTTTTCAAGACTTCTTTCTCAAGCTGACTGGTGGATCAAGACTTCTTCGTAGAGTTACCGCCGGCTAATTCCAAGCAGACCGGAAGCAGCGCGTCATTGTCCTTGGCCATCGTCGCGGAGTGCCACTGCAAGTACCCACGTGGTAGGGTGACGCAAAACCGGCGGTCCACGAGTGACCCAGTGCGGCCGGTGAGCGATGCCACATCTCAGCTTGCAAGAAGCCTCGGCTCCCTTCACCGAATGGTGAGACTCGGCTCAGAGTGATAATTAACATTCCTCACATGTTAGGCTGTGAGCACGCACATCGACTGCCGATGTCGTAGGCTCTCGAGGCTCCTGAAGCACTGTGAAGTCAGTAACGGAGCTTTGACCGCTCCTATACACACCCTCGGGGGCCATCACATGACCCATTCAAAGTCGGCTGCAGACAAATGCCAAAATATTCACACGTGCGTGCGTGTTTTTTTTTGTTGTTGTTAATGTATCCACCTGATAGCTGAAGCAATTAAAAGTAGAAGTATCTCTATGTTTTAGCTGGTTTATAATTAATCGACGAATTAAAAAATCGGGGCGAACGTGAGACCGCACCCAAGAGCGAAGGATCGTACGCACGCACGCATGAACGCACGCACGCACGCACTTGCAGACTCATCGGCAGCAGCTGATTACTCGCGTTCCACGCATGCTGATGGCCAATCCATCAAACAAACATTAATTAAAAACCACCAGCTATGGTTTTTACTAACTTATTTTTGATAGGAGATTTATGCGAACATTTATAGTAATTAAGTCAGACAACAGCAGTAAATTTGTAAAATCACGTTTATCAAAATCATCTGTCAGTCTATAGCTGCATCCTTCTACCATCTTAATTTCTGAATGGTTTTCCAATTGATATGGTACTTTCAAACGGTCTTAAAAGATTTTGGTATAGCCAATTTATTTATCTTAGCTCGTGTTACAATCTTTGTCAATTTGTTTAATTAGATTCGTGGTTTTATTTATTCTAGCAATTAGACTAGTAAGAACTGGGTTTTATTTTTTAATATGTGATCAAGTTTATTAAGTCTGTAACAAAAACTACTCTCGACTTCTAAAATCCTTTAGACTCATATCTAGCTTGAAATCATAGCACTAGTTTTCAAAAACCTGATTAAAAACTGGGTTGAGTGCTAAGAAATCTACTTAAACTTCCAACGTTCATTCCTTACCTATGAGAGAAAATCGCTAAGAACAAAAAAAAATGACTACAAAAATTGAATTAAAACACAAAAACCAATGGCCAGGCCTTCTTAAAATTATCTAAACAACAAAAAAGGTAATAATCGACTTTGCATTCAATTAAATTTGAAACTCAACTATTAAAAACATAAAATTCTATCGTATTAAATCTAATCATAAACTATCTAATTATCTATATAATTAATGCCATCTATTGAATGTTATGATCTATAAACGTGATTCTACTTCTTGACTTGACAAGCCATGATTTTTTTAAATCTATTTTCTTGTTTGAACATGCAATGAGCAGGAAAAAAGAAAAACGTATTGGAATTTTCTTGTGATATCTTTTTGTTTTATTCTTCCTCGGTGAAAAACTGCGATCATTTCTTGCGTGAATGCGTCTCCGTCAGCTTCGTCGTGGGGGTGCTCGTTCCATTGCGCTTTTCTCTTGCATTACTGCGTCAGGTTACACGGAATCGGTGCATGCATGCAGCGCATCGAGTGCATTTGCCATTTTAATACTACTCGAACATTAATTCGATCCCACTTCTACAGGCACCCATAAATTTTTCACGCAGTCATGCAATTAAATATTCTTTCAAATTTGAAATTACACTCCTTAGATATTTGCCGTATTTGAAGTGATTGCCGTACAAATGTAATTTGATTATCTGTCTTGTGACAGCGCTATTAAATGTATCTGCAAAGGAGTGATTTAATGAGCGTCGCTGGATGTTGCGCATTGCTGGATCATGCTGTTTCCATCATAAAACCATCTTTGTGCGGAAGTAACAATGCTTTGACGGGACGAAGCAAAAGATGAATCTATAAAAAGTTTGGTACAATTTCAGCCGACCTATTATGTTTTCACTTATTTTCTCTTTCAAATTGTATCCTTCCAATTTATTTGAGTAGTCCGAGGGAACGAAATCACATTTTTCGCGGCGTTTTTTCTTCGATTTTCCTCCGAGAGATGCTGATTGAATTATCACGAACCGACCGCGGCGAATACGTTCGGTACACTTCACAGCGGTTCCAGCCGTGTACCGGGCGATTTTTTCCTACCGCCAGCTGGTAAGAAGTTTTATTTTGTGAACGTGTTTACACGTTTGTTGTGACGTAGCTGCTGGTCAGTCGTATTGCTGACACACATTCTTGCAGCTCGCCGCTCGCGCGGCCCTGACCTCAACATATGGTCTTCCTGATCTGATCAATAAGCCATTGTCCAATCACATTAGCATCACGCCACGCAGATCCTTCAACACAATGAACATTAGCTGCGACATGTTTTATGTCACTTCTTCATTTCGCAACTTTACACCGCTTTACACCTTCCTTCGTTCAATGTACAAGTGGTTTTTCACACGATTCCAAATGTCGGCGCAAATGAAAAACGGTTTTCTTCATCGGAGTGACATTTGAGCCGGATGTCTGAGCAAGATATCCATTACAATTCCCTGCGGGAAAGTGGCATCCTGCTACAGGATCGAATATCTATATGCCAAATTCCCAATCACAGGTCATCCTCGATTTATTGCCGACTAAGGTCAAGTTTGGCAGTTAACCTTTCCATTTTGGTCATCGTAGGTCACACTGTAAGTTCGTAACTATTCGAGTTATGAAGATGTATTTTTAAGATTTCGGTTCCTGACAGTCAAAAATTTGAATTCGCCAATAATGATGTGTCAGTCAAGATTTTCCGTTGTTCTTTCCTCGAGAGCCACTCTGGGTGAATAGATCGTCTTGGACGAGAGCTATGCAAATTTGCGAAATCACATGAGCGTAGACATAGCTTGACTTCCAATCACAAAGAGTCACACAGACAGAAAACCTAAATCAAACACACACCTAAATATCACACACACACAAACACACAAACACACACACACACACCCACAAACACATTCACACACACACAGTGAAGGCCCGGCATTATTTGAGGTTGTGCTTTCCATACACGCAGAAGATGGCCGAATGCCGATAGATAGATTTTCCAAGGAATCTTCAAGGATGTGATAACTAAGATATTGCGGCCGTTCAGCGGAAATGCTATCGAGTGAATCATACTTTTAACTTGTTAAACATCGATCTCATCTGTTAGATCAAATCGACAAAACAGAATCATAGTCTAACAACAAAATGCTAGAAAACAGCTTCTTAATAAGGCATAAACTGACCTGAATCTTTGTCTAACTGAATCATGGCTAATCTAACAGAACTCTGCGATAGGTTGTCTATCTCTGCGACTGTCCATAAAATGTTGACAATCTGACCTAGCATTTCCTAGGAATGGCTAAAACGTCCCTACTCGATCTGTGCGAAGTCAGTCTTAGCAGTAAGACGATGTAACGTCCCGACCAAGCAAGTCGATGGCGAAAATGTCAAAAGGAAGCAAAATGTTTCCTAATAGAGACAGCGAATCGAATAACATTGTTTAATTATACTTCGGACTTTATTGAACCCTTCAAAAATAGGTGTTTGTGAAAGAAACATTCGGTGATTTTCATTCATCTCTAGATTTGGGAACTCGATTTTTCTGGATGTGAACTTTACCCAGTAAGCGAAGGATGGAACGGAAATGAAGCGGGCAAAGTTTACAACTAAACCGAGCTGAGCGATAGAGCACTCGATCGGCAATCGAGAGGTCTCGGGTTCGTATCCCAATTTAGTTGCACACTTTTCCCGCTTCGCTTCCTTCCAAAGATAGATTTACTCATGCTTGTTGTTTGCCATCTCTAAAACGTCCAATTCATTTACAATCCATTCTAGAGTGTGTCGTTGTAAACGTGAAAATTATTTATTTTGTTAAGAGGTTGAAACTTGAAAGTTTAATCGTGAATTAGTGAATAATTGTGTACTTACTCCCCTAAGAAGGAGACAAGCTACCAGCAAAGCACGCAGTAGCATCGAGCCAGCAGCCTATCCTCCTAGTAGTTTGTCTTCTGCAACAAAAACAGACAGGTTTCAATTAGACTTTGTTCTTGATTCATTCATTTCCAATAGACTTCTATTGAAACTCAATCATGAGTAATGAATCTGTGATGCCGCAACGCATCATACAATCTAACGGATCAACCAACCGTCAACCGGAGTTCACAGTTACGAAACCAGAGAACCAGATATTTGAGCCAGTACAAATTGTACCTTCACCTTCTTCATGTTAACTTACCTTCGAGTAGGTATCATTTGTCTGTCAAGGTTTTATGAGCATAAAGTACACATTAAAGCTACTTGTTTATACTTCTCCGTCGAAAGTATCTAATTTCAAATTATCGGTCGGGTGTAAAAGTTTTCTGGAAAATGTCACAGAGGTTGGAACTAGTCCACATTCAAAGAAATGCAATTATTTAGAAAAAGGGAGTCTAGTGCACTCCGTGTGGATTAATTACCGGGTCCTCACCCACATATTTAGACTGAAAAGCTTGATTGAAGCTTGAAGCAAGAAAAAGTATTTAATTGATGGGTTGCGTAATTGTCTTAATTTTCATTATTCAAAGCAATTTGGTAGGAAACGGAAGTTCAGTTTGTACTAAATTAGTTTCGTGGGAAATTTCCGACGTGTTTTTTCTCGAAAATATCAATCAAGTATAACGTGTGTGTTTGAGTGTGTGTCTTTTTTAGTCAATTGCACTTATTGTAGGCTTGCATTGTTTCGATAATTATCCTAATTTTCGTAACATGACAGTACCTAGCATTCTATTATGTCCGACACTAATAACATACATAGCACGCAAATAAATTTTACAAGTTGTATACACAACCCAATTTCTGTAAGGTCACCATACAAAGTAGTATATCCACTGCACAGTCCTGTTCTGTATGATTAAGAGCTATAAACACATGATCTACTTTTTTGAAAATGAAGAGTTGTATGCTATGAAATGAATCGAGCCAATTCGCAAATTAATGCGTGTGTCGTGCAGTATTCGAAATGTAATAAGATGTACACCCGTCACGGCAGCTACATTGCTTATAAAAACGTAACTTACTTCCTTTTCATAAATTCCTCGTCACTGGAGAAGAGGATATCTCATTACTGATCATAGATATCACAGATCTGCTTAGATAATTGTAACCTCATCTTCCGTCATCTCCGTACTGTATACATACATGATTCGTATCGCATGTCAGCAGCTGGGTCTCTTAGCATCCGCACACGGACTGAACTTGATTTATTGTAAGCTAATAGTTGTAGCTAAGAGATATTGAGGAGATACTTTCTGAAATCGTATTTGATATTTGAGCCAAATCGGCGAAGTTGGCAACAGAAAACAAGGCATACATCATAAAAAGCTTCGATCTACTTGCTGAGTAAAATATGCCCCCACTAATAAATGTTAACATCCCTTGCAATGCAATAATAAAACAACTTTCTTGTTGAGAAGACTGAGACGTAGATCAATGTTCTAATTATCAGTAAAATTACTGATTCTTGTGGAAACTCTGCTAATTTCCTTTTACCATAAATCATGTATCGACACCAACCTAAATGGAGGGACGGTCTCATCAACAGGTGGATGGATGAGAAATCATTCGTAAATCACAGAGCAGTGATTGAGTATGATGTCATGGGTAAGCATACGAGAAGTTGGCAGACGATTATTATAATTCCATAGCGCTCTCATGATTAACAACAAATTCATAAGTGTACACCTCACGGTTCTTAGTATACCTAACCGAGCTTCCCGGCTCTTGCTTGGGTAAATTAGTGATCACGACTTCTTCCGTTGATTTTCGAGTAACTCGATCGGTGCTTTGGCAACCTCATTCATCACCAGGGTGCTTTAACACGAATAACCGGGCTTAATTGGTTGGAAATCGGAAAATCATGTTTTTCACAACTGTATGAGGTCGAATCATACACATAATGGACATTGTAGACGTAAACTGTTCATTAATTCACTTGTCGTAAAGGAGTTTACTGCCCGATCGGGCAGAATTAGCTTGGATTCTTTCAGGGACCGAAAAGTGCAGATGGGGAGTATCTTTCTCAATCAGGGGCAGCTGGGGCAGCTGGGGATGGTCCAACGCCTTAGTCCATTAGTAGGCGGCTAGTCCAAGTTGTGCAGTGACCGCCTGGAGTATTATCCACTGTCGCACCGCTGGCTTAGTAGCACCTAGATATTTATCGGCGCGTGCCAATTAAGCACTTATACACTCGCGGATCCGGTCTCCTGCACTTCGTGGACAACTAATAGAGACGAAACTAGATCATGACAGAAATTGAGTGATGATCTTTCGTGGTGCAATGTATTGAATCGCAGTTTATTAGTTTCCTAATTGCAAAATCTTGATGAGCAATTAAAATGAAGGATGCTTTGTTTCAGTCGGTAATCTACAATGTGCGATTTGTCTTTGATCGCGCGATCTGACAGCGGCTGACACAAACTATGAGCCACTTCCCGATGTGCTAAAAACATTCCAATGCATTAACTGTTATGATAATATGCAACTTATTTAAATTATTATTAAAATACTCTCATATAAAGTTTTAAATCTTTATGACCTAGAAATTTTCACGAAATGTTTCTTAACCTTTGCGATCTCACAAGTACGCACACGGGCTAAGAAGACAGACACTTAAATTTACCGTGGCTGGGTGCGTCTTCATATGCAAATGAGTTGCATCGGGGCATTGGCTGGCGAGATTCAAGCCAATTACGATTCGCAAGGCCCAAGAATGAGCTATATGGTAACCAATACTGAGTTATGATACGACACCATCATAAGTCATGCTGTAAGTATGGAAAAACCATTCGGCCCGCATATCAAAGCTTCGAATCAGCTTTATACACTTTTCCTTCATAAAAGCTGTCTTTAAATTTTAAACGTTTACTACCAACGCACCAACAACATTTTATTTCTCGTCCTCCCACGTGCCGCGATTGAAACGGTCTTGGATGTGGCTAGCTTCTTGGTTGGATCGGAAATGATGTAACTCAGCTAGCTGTTAATGATCTGGGAGACTTTGCGTGATGATGAATAATAAGTTGAATTTTACCGTCCACTGTCTCAAACGCCGTTATCATTCTCAACATCATTCCTCCCAACCCAACACTTATGTAGTTCATCTGCTAGCAATAAACCCACTAGTATAGTGAATTCAGATCCATCGGTATTCGGTGTGCTTGGAAGTCGGCGTCACATTCCTCGCATCGGCAATAAGAAATCAGCTCAATTGGATGCCAATTATTATAACATTGGTGATCTGTTTTATAGATGACGATTAAGATTAGCCGAAACTAGGTCTCAAAGAAAAATGGCGCTCTGGACACTATAAAACCATTTAATTGGCAAATACAGCTCACATTTGTTTGCTACGCGAAACAAATTCACCGGCTTACTGACAACGCCGAATTATTATTTGTAAATTAACTTTTTTCCATCGGCAAAATGAGAGTATCATTCATTTAGCAGTATTAAAGTGAACCCAACCCATGGTCTCGGATTTACTGTTCATAACCTCGGCCGTAATGGACGAAGCGGCCGGAGGGCTCCAGGCAGGCTGGCGCAGTTGGCCGCAGCCGCAGTCGCAGCGCTGCACAGCTCAGCAGCAAGATGAACGCTTCCGGCTAAAATCGTCTCTTTCGCGTTCGCCGCTACTCGGCCCTCTCCGGCCTAGATTCGCCGCCTTCCGCGAGAACATAAGTGTTGTCATCGGCAAATATTAACTCTCATTAATATCCTGCGTATTATATTTAATTAGCAAAATATCTGCTCTAGTCAGACGTGCTTTGAAGAACTAGAAGCGTGTAGAGGAATTTAAAACGAAACAATTTGAATTCCAAAGTGGTAAAGAATTTTGCTGTACAAGTTGGGCAATATGTAAGACAGATTTTAACATTATACCGTCTGTGCATACCACCACACTAAGCCCGGAGTAGAAAGAGAACGCACATTCTTTTTAGCTTCGATTATTTCAGCCCTAAATTAATTTGATCAGTCGCTGAAAAAGTTGTACCAAATTGTATTAGCGTACAAACTACAAAGCATCAATCATTCCGCAGACGCGTAAAAAACCACGATATGCAACCACGAAGCGGGTGAGCAATCTCAGCGCTTCATGTGCTGCGTTCCTTTGGCGTCGGCAGACCGTTCGGCTTTACTAACACGTGAAAAAGCTATGCTAGCCGGCAAGAGTCAAACACGCATCTTTTCCAATTTAATTGATCATGAAGAATCGTGATTTCCTTCATGGAAAAGTTTGGTTTACTCTATTATTTCATAGCTTTTAGAGATAAAGATTTTTACAACTTATAATAACTATTTTTATCACTGATTTATTACGTATTAGTGTGACTCCCAGGGAACCGTAGGAAGAAAAAAATATTTTGTTCTGTTCCTTGGTACAAGCAATGTGTGTAGTCATGATTTCCATCGTCTGCTATACCTGGACGAGATCTTTTGATAGAAATTTAGAAAGGTGGGTCGAAAGTTGGGGCGAACAAAAAACAGAAATGGGCACCTTCGGTCGCCTCTCGGGCCTCTCTTACGGAACGCCTAAAAACCTCTTTGATAAACTCACTGCCGCAGGGTGTTTAATTGGTCGGCCACAAATTATTGATGCTCGCAGCGCGGAAGCATGCATTTCGTTTCTCCGCTCCATGTGATAATACCTGACTGCCGACTGAGATCAAACGCGAAATTAAATGTAATCCCAGGTCGATTACCTAAATGGTAGAAGCTTTATCCCATCGTAGAGTAAATAGCTAGACATGCAATTTAAGACGAAAAAAAACTTTAAACGTGTCGCACATTTTTTCCCACACAATGTCATTTAACCTGGCACCGACGAAACAATTGGCAGGTTCGCCAACATCAAATGGAGGAGCCATTATTTTGATTGCAAGAAAACTTTTATTTTTTATGACACGCCAAATTATATTCGCGAATTAGCGAGCCAGCTAATGCGATTTCGGAACCAGTTCACTCTGCAGACTTGATACCTGACTTGGCCTAGTCTAGCCTGTATTATTACACTGTCCAATAAAATACCTATCGAAGGTATGGTGAGTTACTTCCGCTATTCTTGGCACAAAACCACAAAACCACTAGTTTCGTACATAGCGCGCATGCAATCACACTTTGATCAAATATTTGCGTCGAGTGCTTTGGCAATGTTATTTCTTTTATTGCTCGGCCGACCTTCTTAGAGACGGATCCAGACCAGTATAGATGTATAAGGTAATAATGCACTGTGCATGTGGAATATGATTGCATTTCAACTTCTGCTCTTCAGTCATGATACAACAGCACATATACAAACAGCTCCCATTAGTACATGCTGGTGCCAGCATAAGTTGGTTCAAAATGTTAGTTATTCGTGATAAGTTGAAAAGTATTATGCGAGGATCATAATCGTCAACGAACTGCGATTTTATAATTAAACTGTTTCTTGCTCTAAGTAGGTCTTGTTGAATATAAAAACATTTGGCACAATTAGGTGTCTTGACGTAAGCTAATTAGACCAGTGTTAGTGAGACCTAGTGTCAAATTATCCGGTCACGGTGTGTAATCATTCCCATCTTTAATCGGCTGAGGTGTATTGTATGCCAGCTCACTCCGCTGCCTCCGTATGAATTCGCTTTGAATAAAATTAAACTATTCGTGGGCAGATGAGATTTTATTAAAATTCATTCGAATTTACTCGGCCAAACAATTTACATCAAACAGACACCTGAGATTTTAGATTTGAGATCCATTCATGGAAATAGTTTTTGAAATGGTCCACAGAAAAAACCCACGGCGCAAGTATCTTAATTGCCTCCAATCATTTCTGTAATGGACTACAGATTCCTTATTGAAATAGTATGATTTCTTGACCTCCGGTAATTGCTCTTTTTATTGTTAACATCAGTGGCGCACTGTGGTTTCACTCGAATATTGGGTCCTCAAAATATGTGGGATAATAGAAGCACGAATTTTTCAGGGGGCTGTGCCCCCCTCCCTCTCCTACGTACAAACTTAGCTGATTTTTAAATTATTTGCGTTGGTTATGTGCGTTGCGAACTTGATAGCAAATCGGTGAGTTCGCCAGGTGTACAGGAGGCCCGCGCCCTTATCTACTTTGTAAATATACATCCACCCCACGAATGGGGAAGTAATTGGGGAAACGATCATATGGATAGCATACTACAATACAAATAACGTAAAAGTTACTCTAGAAATCATTGAAGTTATATTTAAATTCTGCTCCTACCACTAAGATTTGCCTCAGATACGAGCTGTTTTATCAGGTGAAATGACGTTTCCGCAAAATTCATGTTCCCCGCACACGAACAATTTAAGTGTGTTACCATCAGCGATTGAGGTATATAGTTCACACCAAACTGCAAGAGCATTTTGCAACGCGCGTATCTTCGTTAGTTGTAATTTGCACACCTTCTCTCCAATTGTTTTCTTTCAGTAAAGTTATTCTTTGGGTTTGGACAGGGTTCATTATCCGATTCCGAACCTATTATTTTATTCACACCAAGAATTATATGAGGCGCGATCTAATATGACACGACTTGTTGTATGCGTGGTAAATTCGTTTGGAATTAGTTTGCATAATTGAATCGTTAGTAAACGATTAACATATTCTAGAAATAAGTTTGTAGAACGATGCAAATGCACTTAGCCTCGTCTCTCTGGCAGGTGTTTTATAGGTTCTTTAATCAAACTGGGCTGCGATAGGACATGTTTTTGGCAATATATGCCAATTTCGTGTCAATGTGTTGCTAGCGGACACAATATTATCTACAGCTGGCATGATTGTCATATATCAATAAGCAGGTTACAAGCACATGGATTCGATAACTCAATTAACAGCTTTATTGAACTTACAAACTGATCAAAAAGTTATACTGGCTGGTTGAACATTGATTTGTAGACATGAGTCGTGCTCGTCATTAAATTATTCATTTGTTATGCCATTTAATACTTCGCATCGGTAAGTTCGAGCAGTAGGTATATTGAAATGATGTAATCGATGCGATAATAACTGTGTATAAGATGTCCTTATCTTTCAATCGACTCGTTTCTATTAATTTTTTTAAACGGGAATGCAGTGGCTCTAGCAATCTCGGTAAACACATACTCGTTTCTCTGCACGGTCGAGTGGGGTACTAGCCCATTTTCCGGCACTGCATAGCGCTGCACAGTCTCAAGCATGTGGCCACGATTTGACACACTAAATATACCAGTCGGTTCGGCCACAATCGTGGACACACAGCCCAGATAAAAAGCTGTTCGCGCCACGAATACAAAGTGGATTTCCGTGAGATGACCATCCTATCCGTCTATATAGATGGGCCAAGGACGACTTTTGGACAGCAAAAAACGAAGCGGTGGTCCTTTTTTTGGTACTTTAAGACGAGATTACACCAGGTTGTTATCTCTAGAGTTATTACGGGCGGGTTTCGTGGCTATGTGGTCTACAAATTCCCTAACTAGTCGAAAGGCTTTACGATCCAGACCGTGAAGTTAATTTTTTATACGCTTCGATTTAGAAAGAGTTTATTTATGGGGAGGGTTTCGGACAGGGTTGTCTGTAACATAGGCTTGATTTTTCAACGAAACTTTTTAAATATTCTATGGGTTGATTTGTGCCAGTGTTCTGGGACTAGAAAAAATTACAGAAGATCATAACTGAGCAAGTTTTCGAATGACGATTGTGTGATGAATAATTTAATCGCGCTGCGATGCTTTGAACCAAATTTCCTACGAGAGTGCCCCTGCTGGAAGTGAGAAAAGTTCATTTTTCTAAACAACAAGACCCTAGCGTTCAGTGCGATGACAATACATATCAATTAACATGTTTTACAGAGTTCAAAACCCCGGCTGATTGCAATAATTCCGTTCACCTACTGACACAAAACCAAGGCCTTTCATTGGCCAGTCCAAGCGTGCACTGCGGGCTGCGTTTCCGCACAGCTAGGAAGCACTCGAGTTTTCGCAGAAAATGGCAGCCGAAACATGTGCTCCGAGGCCAGTGAGTAAGACTAATGTAGGACTAATATTTTAGCCGTAGCACGAGGAAGCGTTTACTACGATTGAAATATGCTCGCGTAAACACAAGTTAAAAATGAAAAAAAACGTTTCACATACCTTACTAGTTCCAAAAAAATCCTGTTTTGAACTGATTTTCAGTCAGCGCGGTGCACACAGTGATCTTCGGTTTTTATTTGCTAACCCACGTAAAATTTGAATACGAAATCAACGACAGAGAAGTGAACTTGCACGGTAGAGTCCTGGACACCAACTCATAGATGTTCCGAGTGTTGTGACGGAATGGATTCCACCTGTCCTGTTTGCTAGTTACAACATCTGCTTTCAAAGATACGACGGAGGGCTCCCCCATCCCCACCCCACCCAGATGTATATTACGACCGCCTCCTGACCCAGACAGCGAAGAGGTACAGTTATCATCCTGCTGCTGCAGTAAACCAGACCTTCATCCACAGCGTGAGCGGCGCGGTGCGACTCTCGCATAGCCGACTAATGCATAATCAGTAATCACTTATTATGTAACACTTACGGTGCCTCTCGGGTATATCGACTGAAGCTCGCTAGTGAAAGCGCGCGTAAACAGTCCAATTGCCGGCAATTTTCTCACTTCATCCCCGTGCCAAACGCCAAGAACAGTCGAAGACGGTGTTATGTTTTTGAATTTTTTTAAATGTCGATCTTTCTGTTCGTGGTCGATCTTTTTTCTGTTGCCTATTGCCGCACGCATTCAAAATTTTCTCTATATACCTGTGGAATGTAGTTCTCTATGGGACCCAGGGGCTTTTGGCGGGAAAACAGTCGATAATTGGGAGAAGCTGATGTAATAATAGAGGTTCGTCGGCTGGTTATCATCTCGGGTTAGACACCTAATAATAATGTGAATGCCGACGCATTAGTGACTTCCATATCCTGTGACGTGGGTACGATACCGGGCTTGGGCTGGAAATCAAATGAAATATAGGTATATATGTCACGACAGAGCCCGGAAGACGCTTTAGAGGCATATCTTATAAAATACTTGGAATATATTTTCACCGAGAGCAATATATGCATCAGACGAATTACTCGGTATGAGACTTTTATTAGATTGCATGTGGACACGATGAAAATTGTTAGAATTGAATGCCTCAATTTTCAATCACGCAAGGGCGACCAGCATTATTTGTATGCTTTCGAGCCCAGTGTTTGTGATTCCGATTCGCCGCGTGGCTCACACGGAGAAGCTTCGATTTTGACTGATAAGAAGCGGACCGGAAGCTCAATTATTCTTTTGTTTACTATAAGCGTAATCAAAAATTGTTACCCACATTGAGCATTGCATTGCATTGCGTGTCCCCGTGCCACGGCAGTTTGGAAGAGCACTTGCTTTGCGGAATACCACTTGTTTTTAAATACGTCAATTTATTTAATACTTACCACAGAATAAAATGTTTTACAACTCGTTAGACTGATGTCTAAGTCCCCATCTTAGCACTAGTTTTCCAAACGACTGTTTCACAAACTGGATAAGAATGCTGAGAAGTCCACTAAAAGATTCCCTGTCATAAAAAGGATGCTAAGAAGCATCTAAGTCTCTCACCATTCGTGCCCAGTTTATAAAACAGTTGTTTTGAATAAACTGTTTTAATAAAAGTATTTCCATTCATATATATACCTGTGTCGCTGCTAAGTATATCTTTTATTGACATTTTAATACACGAGGAAGCGTTGGAAGATCTGTGCAAAGCGTTGGGGACTAAATATATTCTACACGGCCTCACCAAAAGTTTTTTATTTCAATAATGGACACACGTGGAAATATCTTTGAAATAAACTTCAGTTCGAATGTAACTGTCAGGGATATATATTTTTTTTCCAACGTTTCGGACAAAATTTCCCTCGCCCTCGAGAGCTAGAGCAAGCGAGAGCCGGCGAGTAGGGATCAAAAGGGCTGTGATAAAAATATCGAGATTAATTATTACGTAAATAGAATATTTTTCAACTTCGTTTTTTTTTCATTCGCGTAGGGATAACTGGCAAAAGTTTTGTGTACAATAACTCGGTAATTAATACCGTGGCATATTCTTCTAAAATGGCTACACATGAAATGTCAAGCATTTATACCCGAAAATTTAGATTTTTTATATTATTTTACAATACGAAGCTTCCTATTGCACAGTTTTTATGTTTGTGTATTCTTTGGTATAATTTAAGATATGTATACGAAAAGTTCTATTTCATTGCGCCGGCATTCCTGTTAAGACTTAATACGCTTGACGTAGTGTGGACTTTTTAAAACAAAATGTGTTACTCGGCAGTTTTTCCGTAAATATATTTGTTTCATATAAATTTATTATTGTACACATATATATTAACATTTGATGGTGTTAATCTATAATTAAAAAAACACAAACTAGGCCAACTGTAATAATTACGATAGAAAAATAATTAAAAGCAACTGAAATGAAACTGCACATGTATTCATTTTAAATATAATTTGGTGTGTGTATAAAGTCCGTAAAATACTTAAGTGTTCTACTCTAAATATTTCGATACACATGTATTTTCAGCATGGCTTCAGCCTTGGAGGCACCTCCTTGTCCCCTCAACTACGAATACGCCATCTTCCCCTCTCACACACCAAAATCAGGGGCGTTAGGTAAGCACATTTTCTGGGTGAGCAAGAGAGGGCAAGAAGAAGGCGAATCCCCTCCCTCCCACTAAAGAAGCAGTGCGCAAATTAGGGAAAGCAGCAGGTAAATATTTGGAGTGGACTTGAAACAGGTAATAAAGAAGTAAAATATCAAATATTTTCAAATTGTTTACAAATTATTGTTTTACCATCTACTAAGCCTACACCTTCCACAATTCTTCTGGTCCTGAAAGATTCACATTCTCTAGCCATTTCTTATCGTATAACACACACAAACTTTTGATTTTTGAAATTATATGTTTTTGGAAAAACTACGGTTAGGCGCGTCATTAATTTCTGTGTGAGCAGCACCTACGAGTGACACCCCTGACCAAAACCTTTACTTCAGTACCCAGATCTTAGGGCGGGATTTAACGCCGGAAAAACAAATTTTATTGGACTACCCCCTATTCTTTAATCTTGAGTTGTGGCCCACCTCTATTTAAGACTACAAACACTAGAAAAATGATTTTATTGAAGGTAGTCCCACTCTTCTCATCCCTACAGGTGATATTAAGTATAGGTATGCAAGAACGGTAGGACCAGCTACTTTTAATATTACTGGTATTAGAAATAAAATTACATGTCGTATTCTTATGTTCATGAATGAAGTAAGGTCAGTTCTTATGAGATCACTCGTAAATGTATTCAATGTATTTCTTGAAAGTAATTCCCTTTGAATTGTAGTACAGTTGAACTCCATTCAAACTGCATAAGACGACGACGACGACGCGACGACGACAACGACGAAGAAGAAGAAGACTAGGTACAGTAAAACATGATCTTGTTTCTCGACTTGCGACAACTGTCTACCCACTCATAGATGGCAGCTTGCGAAGCGTCTTGAATAACAATCCAGAGGAAGAAATTGTCAACGGCGGTGGCAGTGGCAGTGGCAGTGGCAGTGGCAGTGGCAGTGGCATTGGCGGCATTGGCAGCGGCGCTCCCACAGCTTTGTGTCGGTGTGACAAGTGGCTGGATAAATGATTGGTGCAGGACCTGTTTCATATACCCGGATAAGTTGCCTATCGCTGTGGCTTATGAACGTTTCATTCCAATCAATTTAAATCCAATATAGTTGATTGATACTCGAAATGCTATCCGTTGACAGCGCACATATCATGATTGATCGAAAAGTCCCGAGGATAGCGTAAGATGGGAACTTGTTGTCTAATATTCATGCATTCCTAATCAAGCGCTTCCGATTTATTATTTCAATAAACATAAAGCGGGTAATCCTTAAATCATAGTGTTAGTTAATTGATCGGGTTGTGTGTTGTTGAGTTTTTGCTGGCCAATGACGAAATGTGGGTCAGGCGGGCGCAGCCGACGTACAATAAGGAATTTCACACCTAGTTTTTCATAACGGATATCAGGTTCGTCCAGTAATCTGCCTCGAATCAGAGTAGATAGTGAATCCATGAGAATATGACTTAGAATCATACGTGAGACCTTGTCTGAATGCACTGCTGATACCTCGACTCAAAGAACGAATCAACATGTTTCGGCTAATTACTTGCTGGATGAAATTAATGGAACAGAAAATTTTAATAGCATCTTAACAATAGTCTATAAATAACACCTGCGATAATACACTCGTTCAGCAGAGCATCAACGCCGATTAGAGATGATGAAGATGGTGGGGAACGCAGCCGGGGCTCGAACTCAGGTCCTCGAGCAACAAACACATCAAATGAGTAGTGGGTTAGCAAGCCAGCCGTGCATGAACCATGACGTTCTATAAAAATCCTTAAAGTGGATTAAAATTTTACAGTAAAAAAGTGAATTCTCTTTCTTTATCTCCGCGTCATCTCGGGCTAGATTTAGATGTCAACTTTTTACCCTTTTCTGACATTTTAATGAAAGTTCGTGCTTTCAGTTTCCTTTACCTGCAATGAGTGACCCAAATATACAATGAATTATCAAAAAAAAGCACGCCATCGATTTGATTGAAATTCAAACTGGGATGTTTTCCACCAGAGGGTAAAATACCATTTTTCTGATTTAGATAATTGCATGTTTCCCGTGGAAGTGTGTGTGCATGCTGGGCGGGTTTTAACGATAGGTTTGTTTGTCTGAAATCAAATAACAGGCGAAGTCGGCTGAAGGGATGCATAAATGAATAGTAATCATAGTCTGGAACTGTAATTGGTATCGACGTTTTGCATTCACCCGAACTTAATCTTATTAAATTCTTAAGACTCATGTCTTCTGCCTAATCTCATCACTAGTTTCCAAAAAAACTGTTAGTAAATGCTGAGTAAATGAGAGTAAATGTTAACTGCTGAGAACTTCTAGCAAACAAACTGGCAGTTTGTTTGTTAGAAGTTCTCAGCAGTTACACCCATGCTCACATAAAACATCACACAAAACAAACTGTCAGTGTGTTTACCAGAAGAACTCAGCAGTTAAACCCATTTACCAACAGTTTTTTTGAGATCTTAATCTTATTTGCCATGTGATCAAAGATATAAACGACAGTGAGATAAGCATGATGTCGTTTTTTATAAAATGTCAACGCCAAAGCATCACGCGCGTAGGCAGCCAGAAATACACTTATCCAAACCGGCGGTTTACAATGAACAAGAAATTAACTCGCACCTATCGAATTGACACGGGAAATAAACGGTCGCGCCGACGTCAACACGAGCTGGCCACTGGAACTGAGCAACTTTCGTCGAAAATCCAACTGCATATTTGTGACCACACAAATTATACAACCATATATGAGCATAGTGAACTTTTGCCATAAGCAATAAAGCTCTTTGCTGGCCAAAACTATTATCAAAATAGGTCACGACCGACACCTACCCACCTAATCTGACCGATTGAGTGCCCAAAAACTTGTCAGTATGATAAAAAGTCACAAGTGATAGCCGCGAGGGCTGGTCTCGTGGATTGGGTGGAATTTGCATGCTATTGCTATTAGCCGGTTAGAGCACGTTGGTGTGCCGACCAACCGACCGACCGACCGACCGGTGTGTATGTGTGTGTGTGTGTGTGTGTGTGTGTGTGTGTGTGTGTGTGTGTGTGTGTGTGTGTGTGTGTGTGTGTG
>QKMV01000173.1:7539-28904 GCA_003287335.1 Lednia tumana
GCAAGCGAAATCCACTATTCAGCAGGAATACAGCGAGCGACACGCTAAACGGGGATTAATAATTTACAATTGCTATGCTTTCACATGAATGACTAAATTTTAAGCTATGGTTTATGTTTAATTAATTCATGAGTAACATTGAATTTTGATTGCTTTTCAATAATCAAAATAGGAAAGAATTAAATGTATGTGTATACAACAGAATTAATTAATCGCTTATATCGAGTCGATTGATTTGTGTGAAACGTGTAGGTTAATGTAACATTTAAAACAAATTGTGGCTTAATAACACCACCGGGTTAATACATTTCAATATTGTGCGAAGATATCAGTGTTCGATTTCACGACGGTTTAATGCAAATTGAAAATTCTCTTCTTTGATATCTTCACACAGCCGATTCAATATTCCTGCATCTAACGTAAAAAATATCGATTCTATACTCAAGAATTCCGACTTTTCTTCTGCGATCACAAATCGCCGTATTATGTAAATCTTTTCCGCGAGTTTTTCCTTATGAATTTTCCAGTTCCGATTTATGGATTTCCATCGATGCTTTTCTCCAGCTGAAAATAACATCAAACCTTTCACAGTTTATTCTCCCTGGGTATATAATTAAGGAGGTTCTCTTCACGTACACCAGTAAGTTGTTTATTGTTCTCTGAAAATAGTTCATCCCCTTTTACAATCGTTATTTTAAACAACCCTTCACTCTAATAACCAATTGGGTAAACGTTGTTATTACTGTCTAGAATAGGGAAGCGTTCGTTTTATATTACGAATAGTGATGTGAATGTGCGTGAACAAGGGGTGTTTTAAATGTTTAGTTCTGCAATCATTCAAATCATGCTCCATATTCTACCGCACAATATTTTAGGTTTGGTTGCTCTGTGCAATATTAATAAAGAAAAGGTTCCTGGCTCATATTTTTTTCTGAGTTGGAAGCTCATACCTGAATAGTAAATAGAAAATTCTTTACAAACGTATTTTATTACCCACTCTGTAATTCAAAAGTCGGAATCAAACTAGATTTCCCAGACAGAGAGAAAACAAATTTTCATTTGTTCCTTTGATCCGTCAAAACGAACTTTGACGTAGTCGTACCTATACGTATTTTTCTGACAATTTATGTGTTCTTGAAAATATTGGCATTCGCATTTTCGCACTACAACATAATTACTTTCCTTCATAATGTTCACACACGCCTTGTTTTACAAATTGGAATATTTTCACCAAACGCGTTCACTTTGAAGAGAATATGATTTTAATCAAGGGACTCGCTGATGTAGTTGATCATTATTATTATTATCATCATTATCTTCAAGTTCCTGCTTAGCGAATTGAATATAGTTATATTATACTGATAAACGGGCCTTACGTTGCTAATTATATACTTGAAGATAATTTCTAATTAGCAGTTTTCGATGTGCCAAATTCAGAACGGAAAGGGTGAATTTACGAGACGACAACGATGTTGTCGGTGCGCGGACGCCCCGAAGAGAAATGCTAGGGTCGTTGGCGTCGGCGTCGGCGTCGGTGTCGGCGTCGGCCAGAGCAGAGGGTCTCAATCTGATAGTGGCCGAGAATAATCGCATCATTCCACCAACTATCAGCCAGCCGTGAATCTCTTTGAAATATATGGGATAGGAAATGTACGTAACTCTCATGTTCTACATACAGTCACGGTGGTGTTCTCGCGTAGATATAGATACAGAGGTTACAAACTGAGTATAGAATTAGAACTACATCACCAACCCGTGACCTGCACTACTTTAAGTTGGTCCATTGTTTCTGGTCGTGAATGGAAGTGGGCGGATAGAAATGTGTATTTCAGTTTAAAATTAAACGTTTTGCAACGTTTCGAAATGTTTGGCTGGAATTCGGCTCCTCCATCAGTTTAAGAGATTGAAGCCGGCGCGTCCAAACAGTTTAATAGATTGCCACGGTCAGCTTAGAAACTTTTCAGATAAAGATAAAAAGGAGAAGGTGAATGTTCCTCCCTGGTCAACATTGTGTTCGTAAAAAGATATATCCTTGTGATCGAATGTCCAAAAACGTCTTCTAGATTAAATTGCGGTAGCCGGGAAAAATGTCTTTCGTACTAAATCCATCTGGAAAGAGTGATTTTGTCGGTCCCACCAAATCTCGGCAGATATAAAATAATAGAATATCCCATCGGAGTGAAAAACAAACAAGACATAAAAATCACGACGCAGATGTCGTAATGATTCTATTTTCTGCTCCTTTTCTTTATACCTTCACATTTCTCGGTTTTATTCATCGAAGCAAAGGCTTACCGATCCGAAGTCTCGCGATATTTATCTGTTTGCCTGACGCCTTTGTGTAAGACTTTTTCTTTTCTTCGCGTCCAACTTTTCCGTGCATCATATATTTTGGTTCATGTACCTTGGCTTCCTCCAAACAACCGCAATGATGCCGTTTTATTGCCAGCCCCGCGGATGCGTATATAAAGGTCTTATTTTCCGGGTTTTTGTCTTGTATATCTTTTTCATTTCGAAACTTGGTGAAACCTCGGAGTGAGTCTTCAGGGAGTTCCAGGTGATCCTGAGTTACATTCCCAGGGCGTCAGGGGTGTCAAAACGGCCTAGCGACCGAGAACGGAGTGAGATCAGACGATGAAAAATGGTACGACTGGTTACCAAGCCCTGTGCCGATGCTTTGCGCAAATAGCAAATAAAACATATCCTCTCTGTCAACCCTCTCAAGACGTTAAAGAAAGATATATACCTTTTTACGGTGCGGTGCTTCGGAGCCTATACGACACATACGCGTATCCGGAAAAGGTGTCCGAAAAGGAAGCGGAAACTCTTCGATATGTATGGTTCCGGTGTTTTTCTCCTCGACTTTCCCAAGCTTCGCTGCTGCTGCTGATGCTGCTGCAGGAATAAATCGTCCAACTCGGCTCGTTAAAGTGGAAAACTTAGAACACAAAACAACAATTTTCTAATAAGGAAATACTGTTCCCCGCAACCGAGAAGTATATCCTGGACATTAATTATACCCGAGTTGTTTTAAAAAAAATTGCGAGCTGCTGAAACGGTAGCTAGCCGCAGCGAGATGCAAGCGGAATGTGTTCTCTTCTCGTATGGCCATGCAACTTGTTTTGCGAATTACGAGAGAAGAAAACTTGGCCCATTTATCTTGATCTCTAGAGATAATTTGGTGTAATTATTGAAGGCAAAAGGTTTAATTTATAGATCTCTCTCACACAGAAACAAGATAACCTTTGCGTCCAGTTGTGTTTCCAAAGCGCAACGGCAAACTGTTGTAATAATTAACTCAGTTCGTTATCGTGCTTAACAATCGGTGAATCGATTTTCCCTACCCGACACGACGGAGCAGCGATGGATTTTCACAGGTCGTGCAGCAAATACTAATTACTCCACAACTGTTGACTCTCGATTTGCATGTTGAGCACATACATCCTCACGGCACGACATACTTGGCCCGAGTAGTAGATTCATTAAGAGCACTCCTACTCCTATATAGTTTCATCAGTAGTTAATGATGCATACTGCAGATGTGGGCAGAGGAAATTGTATTTGTTGGGAACAAGTTTACTTGCGGTGGCAATGGCTTTGGGATCTCGACAGTCGACACAGATTCGCGAAAATTCCCGCGCACCGAGCGCCGTGAATGGGTTCACCAGGAAATCCCGCGCGGCGGTATCTTGTTCTCGGGTTTGTTCCGTTCGCTCCCGACGATCGGAGTTTCACGCCATAAAACTTACGCGCGGATAATGCACAATTGATAAAGTTTGTAAATGGGCCTTTACGGCTAATCATGTTAGGGCCCAGGAAATTGGCTCCGTCCATAAACCACTTCGCTCCTCCGTTCGCTAAGCCTTTTGAATCGTTGCGAGAACAAACGACGATTCTCCCTACGCCGTCATGCATTTACCCCAAACCAAGTAAACGCAGAATTGTTTGAACTAATAATGTGAAAACTGAAAACCCGAGGTCGACTATTAACTTTAATCTTTGTAACAACATTCAATTGAAAATCGTGATCCTATTTCTAGTGGACGCGCAGACTACATAAGAAAAACAGAAATTGAAACAATGACCACAATGCATTTCTTTGAAGGTACCTAAGACTAAGTCTATGTGACGATCGTGACACTCGACATTGATATATCGTCGATCCACCATTGTTATCATTGTGTCCATCTGGGTCCATCATTCTTTTTCGACAGTCGTGCGGTTCTGAAATCAATTTTAACAATGTGCAAAGTTTGTCGAGTTTTTTGTCTCTCGATCTTCCCGCGTTTGTTCTTCGCGCCGCGATTCCGTGTGACGTGTATCTTTGTCCAACCACCTGAGGTGTCCTCACGCGTCAACAAGACGGCTCTACTGACGCAAAGAAATCCTTCGGTGAAAAAAATGCTGTTTTCTTTCATCGAGCATTGAAAATTATACAGAAAAAACCTGTTTCCTTTCGTCGGGAACTTTTAGTTATGGAAACAAGGTGACCGAATTCTTATAAACTTCATTCTTTTCGGTAACTGTCATGCCCAATCTTCCAAGCTATGAGATTACCCAAAGCTCGATGTATACTACGAGACAAGGTTTTGTTTTCAGAACTTTTGAGAGAACTTTTTCTTTTATAAACAAAGATCTTGTAAAAATGTTGCCGGCGTTTTTCTTATAACTCTTATCAGCTGCTAGGCTGTTGTAAATGAACGCATTCATTAAGCGATCCTTCATTTGTTAATAGCCCCTAGTGTAGGTGGTCGATGGTGTGAGTGCATCCAATCCAGGCTATAGCTGACTTATCGTGTAAACATGCATCTCGAGATCTGTGATAATATGTTGGTTGGAAAACGTCTATCAACGCTTTCTGCATGCTGGCTCCAACGACGCCGCTGACTGTTTTCCTATGACTCGTAAACAAATACAGTTTATGCTCCTGAACACCCCTAAAGTGCACACGAATTACTTTCCAATGACAAATATTTATGCTTAGTCTGAAGTAAAGTACCGACCAACTTGAACTCGCCTATCCGATTATACGACCCATGACAATTTCGTGCTCCCCCCAAAGAGTCAAAAGCAACGATCGCTTCGTAGTCGTCAATGCAAACGCAGCAAAAACACCCGAAACTCTTGGCAGTTAATTTCCTCGTCTGACACCTTCTCGTTTAGCTTCTACTTCTACATGTGTACAAGCTCTGAAATAATTCTCTTTTCTGTATGAACCCTCCTTTTTGAAGATTTACCGTGGACTAGATAGCATTGGAATGTCTTTTAAATGAAACCTGGTCGTTTGTCAACTCCTCGGGCTTTCGTGAATTCCAGTTTATTTTTTTCACTACCCTTTTTTTCGTTTTACATATTGGAAACTATTCTTGTTCTCATCAGCCAACACATGTAACACCTTGTTCTACCAATGTTTCTGTTGCATTATCAATAAAACAATAGGTTACGTGATTCGAAACGAACATAAACACAAGCCATGCTTTTTTTTTAACAATCACCGTCTTCCATTGTAGTGCTGGGCATCGGAGGTATTTATATCTGCTTAGCTTATCTGAGTCTCTGAAGCCTGATAGCCTGCTCTAATGAACGTCTCCCTTCAGATTTCTGACAGTTGGTTTATAGTTTTGCCTTGGGCTGTGTTGTGTTGTGTGACTGTTTCTTCTTCAAACCTTGGTCTGCATCAGTGCTGCTGCTGCTGCTGCTGCTGCTGCTGCTGCTGCTGCTGGTGGTGGTGGTGGTAAACGGGTCCAATTCCTTGTCCGCACATCTTGACTGATTGACTTGCTCAAAGACTTCGAACTCCTTTGCTGTGTATTATGCTTGATGTGTTTACACGGCCGCAGTTCCATGCGTATACATACATTATTTATCGTTCATAAGTGTGCTGGTATAGTTACGTAAAAATTGATAGAAAAAACAAATATTCTGACAGAGTCAAGTTTGCGATGAGACAATAAGAAATAACTGCTGGGTAAACGTTTATAATTTGAAGCAGAAAGCATGAAGGTTCTCTCGTCATCACTGCTAAATGTTTATTGTTGTAAAAATGGCTTACGAACTCGATTCTCAAACATGTCTGAATCGGCGCCATTTGACCTCATGCCGAGTTGTCGGCATGTGCTTCCCCCATGTGCACTGCACCATGCCAGTAAAAAAAGGCCAATCGTTTGAATTGTGTATAATTACTCTGAACGTCGCTTCGTTCGGTCGGTGTTCTCCAAAACACAGAAGAGAGCTTCCACATCTGAGATTCATCTGACAGACAAGATCCAGTTAAATATAGGGTGGAGGATCCACGTATAGGATACGAGGAAACTGACACTGGCACTCTGATTGCAAGAGACAGGTTTGTTCCTTCCTACTCGGGATTACACCGATGCGTAGAATGCTAAGTTTTTCACAGTCGGAAAGCGATGGGAAACTTTTTACACAGTTTTAGAATCAATTCGACTCTTCTCTTCCGTTACATAAATTACTTTCTGATATTGGATCCTCTGGTTATGACAGTTTCTCTCCGACAAACACACTCGAGATGGATGGCACGGTTGAAATATCTGATGCGGTTATGTTATACTTTATCCTTGTTTTTTTTTGCGTTTCGTCGTCTTGGAAACGCAAGCTGCATGTGTGCATGTGTAATCGGAATGTGCGATGCGTTATAAAAGGGATCCACGTGCCAGCGTTCGACTCATAAACCTGTTGGCTCTGTGTATTAGTCGCTTAGCGTCGGTAATTCTCTGTCACTTTGCTCGACTTCTCGTTAAAATGTTTCATTCGTAGGCGACTCCGACAGCTGGGAATAATTTCAGTCAAATTAATAACAAAATGACGCTGAGAGAAAATAATCGTACGTATCACACCAATTAAAACATTTCAGGGTAGTTAACTAAAGCGAGGGTAATTTCAACGTTCGTAGGCAGTTCACGCTTACGTTGGAAGCGTGAGGTACGGACACTTTTATTGGACCTAGAGCTGAAATTTATATCAGTTTTAGTAAACAAGGATTTAATTCATTTAGAACAGAATTTTAAACATCTGGATAAGATATTTCGTATTCCATGCACGAAACGCGTCCTCTCAATCATTGCCTCTTCACACCCATCTTGTACCGACGATGTGCCTGATGAGCTCTCAGAGTTCTCTCACAGTTATCATTAAAACCCAGTGATATGATGGCATCGACGTCCAGTGCGCTACATTTAGCACGTTGGGGCAATTAGCTCATTACTATGCACTAAAGTGCATGCACTTAGTATGTAACTTCGGGCGAGCTTGAAGCATGTAAACTGCAACTAGCGTTGTACTCGTGCATGCGAAATGTGTAATCGTGCGAACAATTACCCAGACGTCCAAATCGCACATGAGATCGCGCGGCGTTGGTACACCTTGAGCATAAAGCTGACGAAATTAACGCGTGACATGCTGTATTTTTTTATCAGTGAAATATTTATGTCGTTCATCATCGAGCTGTAAGGTTGGTTAGACAATGTTAGTTTGCGCTTTAATAACTCACTTTTAGAATAATATTAACCGTCAAATAAATTATCGTGGTTTTTTTTCAATTTTCTCTGACTCTTTATAACGTGGCATGACATAGTTCATCTTGATGTTCATTTTGTCGCATATAGCATGGTCATTTGCCACTGTCGGCCATTTTGATGGGTGTCCAGAGACACATTCAAGCGTATGAATAAGTGATTCGAAACACTGATGAATATTTGAAGAGGGACGGAAAATTGGCCGGAGCGCAGTTATATGCCGTTATAGTTGTACGACTAGAATATGTTGCCGCTTTCCTCTCTCGAGTGTTTCGGCAGGAAAAGCACTATGTTTGATTATCTATCGACCCGTATTCAGTTTAGTTGACACTTTTCCAAGCTGCCCCACGCGACAAAACAAGTCAAAAGTGAGAATGCAACTATAAGTAATAGAGACAAGTATGAAATGAAATAACGTATGGTTGAAGATAAACAAGAAAAATGTGCTAGGCGTAAAAAACACAGATCTATATATATCTTTTTTTGCCCATGATATTTCTTTTTTTTTGTTTGTCCCCTTTTCCGTTTGCCCCATGGGAAATTTCTCCGCGTATTAGTTTTTCGGACTAAAAGCCAGCTCGGTGCTGGCCGTAATGTGTCCAGTTCACGAGCGGCGGCCCGCGCCTTTAAGCCCGCTGCTTCTGCCGGCCGCTGCTTCTGCCGGCCGCTGCGTCCACGGCGTCGGAATGTCTCTGCCGACGCCAAATCCAGCAGGATTTTACACACACGAGATGCTCGGGGAACGAATGCACTCTCAGCGCGAATATTTCCCCAAAAATGTGTACAAATTACACACGACTGGGTTTATTCTCCCCATGTTGCGGATGCCATGACAGTTAACGAAAAGGTCGATGATGTTGACCAGATCTTAAAACATCTTATGTTCTTAGGTTACCGGAGCTGTTCACCGAATGGCATTTTGGGTTTATATTTCGGCAATACAAAAAAGAGGTCGTTGAAAACAGATGGAGGGCTCGGAGAGCGCATTTTGCCAGCAATCGCCGTTTGTAATTGGGTCGTGGGCAGTTAGAGACCAAGGCCTCCGGCCGGTTATTGCCAGCTAGTCGCCTGCATCCCCTGGGCCCTAACGTCCTTCCGTGGGCGGCGACGTCGTCGTCGTCGCCGCCGCCGCCTCGCTCTCCCTCGGGATGTGGCTCCCATTCCATCCAGAGTGGAGATTCTTGTAGCCGACAGTCACGGAGTATTAGTGAACTGCCAATAACGAGATACATTTGTCACTTAGGAAACGAAGCTTAACTTGCCAGCTCCGAGTGACAAAAAAGATTACTACCAAACTAAAGTGATATTTTGTCTCGTGGCAAAACGTGCAACCGCTCGCTCGCTCGCGGCGGATCGGTCGACTGGTCATTCATGAATTTCAAGCACGTCATCCGCACAGGAAGTTCGAATCAATATCGTTCATATTTCGAGCGGCAAACATTCGTCTTCGCCTTTCGGGTGACAAATTCAAACGGTTAATAAGTGCTTAATTGATTCGCATTCGTCTTCTATAAACAGTGTTTAGTTACGCTTGCCAGCAAACTGATGATAAACTAATATTTTAACAGATAGGCAACACTCGCATAACCACGCTTCTTTAGACAAGCATCAATCTTCACAATGAGCATCCAAAATAAATTTAAGTAGAAACGCGTGACGATTTTATACACGAATGGATATCGGGCTGTAAGCTCGTGGGCAAATGAGAAGCCAGCTGCTTTTGCCGTCCGTCAACTGGCGTCGCGACGCTTGTATCAATCTACTCCCGGGTGGCGTCGTTTCCGCATATTGATGCGCGCATTAACACCAAAAGAATTGCGCAAATGAAATCTCGCTGATCAATCTCAAAGATTCATGATCGTCAAAACAGTGCCGCAAAGAGTAATCCTTTGAATATTTCCTTAGCTCTCTGCTAAAATGTTTCGTGGGAGGTAAGCAGCTGCTTTTTAAGGTGCATGCACAAGATGAAAAGGAAGCTATATTACAAACCTCCTTCATCATATTAACGCTTCTACTTTTTATATTTCCTTGCTACATTTTTAGTTGTGACGAACACGAGTGTAAATTAAAAGATACATTATTAAATTATAAACAAACGAGTCCATTAATGTAGCGAAGGCATTTCAGACTCAAAAGATTCAAAGCGGCGAGGTTCCTAGATCACAGATAGTACTCCTGGTACGTATAACAATCCAAATAATCTACACGATGTTATAACTGCACATTTATTTTCGTAATTCTTTTTAATCGACGCAACAATCTGAGCACATGTGGCCTACTGCTTTGAGCGCAGCTTTATGTGGAATATATCAGCTGTGAAGGTATCTTCGTTATCTGAAGAGCGTCATCACATATCGCCCTAATGGTCGAGACAGAACTGACACCGCTGATAATCTAGAGCTGTTTGCAAGGATTCGAATTCATCAAGAACAAGGAAACTACTATACCTCGCAATTATCTTACAAAAGAATGTGCCAAAGGAAGCAGAAGCGACCATGGCGAAAAAAACAACCAGGTGAAACGTAACTAAGAAATCTTATAAATAACATTGCCGTGGTGCTGATGCTGATAGTGACAAAGGCAGATCATTTTGGCGTTCAGGTTCGAATACCATCGCATGGGCCAGATATCGGTTCCTCCGCTTTAGGCTCTGGAGAATGGAATATTTTCATGAAAGACCTCGTTCGCATTGCTTTTTGATATGGCATTTCCAAGCTCTCTCTGTGCAGTTCAATGGATGAAAATAAACTGCGCGAGCTTTTGGATCTGTTCGTTAAAGAGTGCGAGGAATCGAGGAAGAGGACTAGAGACTAGAGTGGAATGGGTTGTTGTGGGAACTCGCTAACGTCTTCGAGATCCTACATAATCCAGATTCAAGATTCTGTTTTTAAAGAGAATGTTCTGTTTAGGGGTTTAAAATAGAACCAGCTCAGGAAGAAAGAAAAGCTTGTTGTAGCTCGTTATCATCTATTCTTTTCAGGCTTATGCAACGCTGAACCATCTTTGAATGCATTTCATTGTTCTGTATATTTCTAATTACATTTCGCCGTTCCACACCCAGAAAACAAAATTTCTTGCTTTTCCTTTTTGAATTTCTCTCCACTCTGCGGAATTGTTTATGGTATGGAATCATGGACGATTGCAGATGCAAGCTTTTCACACTCAACTGAGAATAGGAAATTTAGATTTTCTCACCAATGATCTGTGAATCCGGTCAAAGGCGTGAACATAACACGATATGAACAAAAAAGCGGCAACCTAGAAGAAACTTTATAATTAAATCTACACATTAACATTTTGAATGATTGTTTTTTGGCCCATCGCTGGCCACTCTATGCGATGAGCTATTTCGTAAATGAGTACTTGTTGCTTATCGCTGCCCGCCCATCCAGTGATTGAATATGTCTATTGTTCGAAGGCTGGCATCGGGCAATGAATCGAAGGGACGAGCCTAGTTGTTCGAGCCGTATGCGGTCATCGCGGATTTCACGCCGCTAATTACTGCCGACAAGAAATAATTAAAAAGTAATTAGTAAATCTCCAGTCTAAATGGAAAATGTCTGAGAACAGACTTGGTCTCTCTAATCCCTCGTCACAGACTCGTCCTTAGTCCTTCGACCTAGTCCTTAGAATCGGAATCTCTCATTTAATACCTAGGCATTTTGCCTTGTTTTCAGTCGAACATTGTGCACGTTGTGTCATCGGCATAGTCACAGCCTTTTGGATAAACGTTCGCTAAGACTCACTTTCCCAGCTTAATCATTTGACGGACATTTTTAACATAACTATTAATATTTTTTGTTACTAAGAGCGCCCCTGTAACACAATACAAAATAGGCGTCATTATTCATCGGTACCATTGAATAGGCAACATTCAAAAAGGGTTAATTCAGAGCCAATAAGGACTTTTTTTAATGTAACCCCTTAAGAAAAGCATTACACACACGATTTTAATCGTCCCTGTGATGACCTTTTGAATGTGGTCTTTTTAAAATCTGGATGCTATTTCATTACTATACTGGAAAATTTGGCCAAGACTGGACTGGCAGTGTGAGTCTGAGTGAACGCACAATATCAACGAGGCCGCGCTCTTATCATGTTGTTATGAGGTTAGATTTCTTGGGTCTCGTTGTCTCCACCAAAACACGATCATTATAACGATGCTCGACACAGCTGTTCCATTGAGTGATAAACTCAGCTCTCCGTGTGTGACATTAAAATGCGGTAGTACGAGTATGTTTAGAAAATACCACACGAATAAGGGGATGGCAATTGTTTGAAACAACACAAGCCAAGTTCCAACCCCCTTGTGATCTTAAACGTCCTGGCACCGCTTGGGGGAAATAATCTCTGTAAACGCTTCGCCCGGAAGATTTAATTCTATAGTCAAATCTAAAGGACGTGCCTGTATAAAACAGAGTAGCAACCAGCTCTTATGAATTATGGGGCATTTAACCCCCGTTCGCAATCATGGTAATTCGTACGTAAATAATTTTCAGCCTGTTAATAGGCAAGACGACTTGTTATTGGGGTGCACGGAAATCGGAACGCTATGCGTGTACCCTGGAACAAATTTCCATGTGATGAAAATAACGATAAGGGTGGATTTTCCTACGCGTTTCCGCTTTCCACTAGGACTTTTTCTTGACTTGTCAAGCCAGTCGCTAACAACAGAACTGGACTTACGAACACGCGGACGAAGTTCAAAGAAAACTTGACTAACAGCTCGGAAAATATGCTCGGAATGTATAACATTCGATTCCTCTTTTACACATGAAAGCCATGATTGATCATTCTCATCTTAATAAAATCGAATTGCATATTTCTTGTCAGATTGAAGACGTATGACAATGCGTGTGCATGTGCGTGCTTGGCAGACGCAAGGAGGGGTGAGGTTGAGGGAGTATTGGGGGTGGGTCGCGTTCAATGGCATCATCTGTACGTAAGGTGAACACTTATTGCCATGTGCCATGCAATCTTACCCGCCCTACGGTGGACCATGTGTTTGCTAGACTCTAATAAATAAGGGGGGATCATTAGGGTTGTTCGCCAAGTCGTTTTCACTGATAAGATGTGAAACTCTGGGAGAAAACTCGTCTCACTTCGCACATCGCTTAGATTTGAGATTCGTAAATGCGAAACATGAAGACATTCAACACTGTTACATTATTACGCCCATCGCGCCCCCTCTTTTTCGTGCTACCCCTCTTATTTCTGTATTATAGAGCTGCAACTTTTTACTCAGACATGAATGTCGAGAATTTCCATCGGATAGTTCCGTTCTGTGTGAGTGCTTTCCAAGTGTTTAATCCCCTCTATGTGCTAATGTCGTCGGAGGATGTGAAAATTTTCCCTTTTATTTATTTCGTATTTTTGTAATTAACCAACTACTCACTGTCAGCGCTTGTATTTGAAGTTTTCTCTTTGCAACTTTTTATGGAAACGTACACTCGATATTTATTTTGTTCTGAATTCATGCTCTTTTGCATTAAAATGGTGTACAACTTGCCTACATGCAACATTCAGAGAGCAAGTCAATTAGTAATCGAGATTTTTTTTATCGGTTTTCATCTCATTTCGTTTTAGTGGCTTGCATGGTGGCGGTGCCCGACTCATGTCAAAAAGCTGCTTCACTTGTCGCGTGCTAAAATGTAATTATTTTATCGGAGTTTTTTTAATATAAATTCACCAGACCATACAGTGTTGTAAATAAGCTAGATGCGTACCACATTCACCAAAAATGTAATTATACTCTAGTAGCTCTGCCTTTGTTTTAATTTAAAAAGGAAATTTGGATGTATGTATTACAATATTTACACAGCGTCGCATTATACCGGGACGGTAGATTCGTTGTGGTAAACTGGACAACATTCATTCAGGAATGCTTCCTGTTGGATATGTAAGCCCTATTTTTGTTTCACAAAGTTATCGACTAATTTGAAACAATGTTTTATAAAGCAGCAACAAGTATGAACAGCCAATATTCAACGGCTATTGATAGCTGATATTACGCTTTTACCAATTACTAGTAGAAAATCAATATGTGCACGTTCTATTTTACGAAGTAGCTTTCTTGTCGATTACATCTGAACATCGCATTGCACAACCATCAAGCATTGAACTGAAACCAAAATTATAACCAAAAGACATAATTCATATATATGAAAATCGGAAGCACAAAGAGTAGTCGCTGACATTTCCACAAAGTTAGTTTCAATTTTCATTTTAACTTGCAAAAATACTGGCAGGTTTCAACATGAAAAAAAAAGTCATGTGTACGTTTTCCCAACTCGATTCAAACTTATGACATTGTAGAATTAAGTGAAGTAAGCTGCCACTCGCGGCACGAAGGTATCCTGCCTACATATGTGCTCTCGTCTGTAAGCCCTTCACCGGCCAGTTATGATCTCGCATTGTTTGTGCATGTATAAATGTACATGCGGTCTGTTGTACAGCGCATAGCTGGTTGCCTATATCCATTTGGTACCGGGGAAAACAGTGTATGAATAATTCAACCCTTTACTTACACGCCCCCGCTCCCCGACCGCTGCACCTCACTACACCTCCCACCGCCACCCCCCGTCGCAGCTAGCACACATATATAGTTCCATCTGAACAGGCTTAATCTCACAGCTCACTTAAATATTTCATGGCGCGTTCAGTTCAAATGTTCGCCGTTCTCGCAGAATTCAACGAAAATTAAACATTTTTTTGTGCGCCAATGAACAAACGGTATAAATAATTTTTTGAATTTTATGGCTAGTATGTCGATTCTGTGCCAACGCGTTGAATGTTTCAGCGATATACGATGGTTCTTGCAGTGGCGTACCGTAAACTTTCGGGGCCTTCCCGAAAAATAAAATTGGGGGCCCCATCTCAAAACAAAAACACATTGCATGAAGAAAATATAGTTCAAACTCAAAGCCACACTTCTGTTAGCAAATTTGTTAAGATATCACTCCAGTTTCAGCTTTGTCGTGTGTGTGTTTCAGTAGAAAATGGAGCCGTTTAAAGACAAAGTATTGTATAGAGCTGGGTACGAATATCCACTTATTTGCAGTTGGCAAAATGTTAACTTCATAAATGTTAGTGAATGTGATGAATTGTGTCACATATCTTGACAACTAATTGTATCAGATGCTGTTAATCAGGTATCAAATCTTTTTCTTTTCGCATATTTTCTATTTGAACGCCATGGATTGAGTCTCCGCTACGCCACTGGGTTCTTGGCTTCTTCGATTTCAATTGAATGGAATCAAACCGTATTTTCCTCGTGGCCACCACGATCTCATTACGAATTTACTACATTATTCCATTTGTATTTGTTTTCGCTTCATATTCTCAACGAGTGCAATCACCAACCATATCGGATAACATTTCACTGAAGAAAACATGGTTTTCCCGCTCTCCCATTTCTCAAAATGTCTACGTATCGTAAAATTGTCGATTGAAAATTCAGCGGATGGTTTCACTAACTTTATTTCCTATTTTATTACAGAAATGATGGCACGTGGATCTTAGGGACATCGACGTCGTGACGCCGCCGATGGATAGAAAGATGGTCGCGATCGCCGTCGTCATCGTCGGCGTCGTTTCGCTGATGACGGGCACGCAAGCCGCGAACACACGTGAGTTCATGCCGCTGCACGTGTTTGTTTACGATAAAGAGAAATATTTTATATATTACGCTAGAATATAAATCTTCGGGCAATATTGAACGACGCTAAAGATTTATGTTTGGTTCCGAGGCAATATGCAGCGGCCTTCTTCCTTTGCGTGACTCCGACATCAATGGCTTTCTTTCATTCCTGAATAATTAGTATAGAAGCTGGCTGGGAAACGACGCTTGATACACACAATATCTAGGATCGGACGGTAGGTAAAAAAGAAATCATATATTCGTTTCGCGGATATAATATTTCACGCACGCCACGTCGACACCTTAGATTGTATGAAGAAAAACTCGATCAGTTTCCATATGGACTTTTCCGGTTCAGCAAAACGTATTTTGCGTTATAAAGTAGGTGTATATAGCTTATTTTCCGCGTTTGCTTTTTTCTATAAATAGGCTAGTGCTTCGTTTTCGCCTGCGGTTTACCACTGAAAGTTGCAATCGATTTGTTATGGGTAGCGGGGGGCTGAGGTAGGGTTGGTACACCCATAGCTAGCAGGGAAGCAAGAGAAAACGAGCAGCGGGTGAATTTACATGCTAGAGTGTTAGAGTCAACAGAAATTTGGCGTTGTGCAGAAGGGAGGTGGACCATTTTAACAAGTTATTTGCCTGGGGCTAGGTGTTACAAGGAATATATAACGAGGTGTGAATGTGGAATAGGCTTTATGATAATCACTCCCCGTTATCTTGTCAATTTGGATGATGGAGATTCGCATGTTTCCAGCCCCTAAGAGAGTGTGCTGCTGTGTTTCTGGAAATAGTGTACGGTACGGCTCTAGTGGCGATGGTTGGAATTGGAAGGAAAACCATAATCAAACATGCGTAACGATTTTCTCTCGTGTGATTTAAATATTAACGTTGTCGAAAATTTGTTTAATCCGTTCATCAAATTAATAGCAAATATCTCGTGGGTTTGCAACTGTGTTTGCCGCTTCCCTTCTGAGACGTTTGCGTGTAGTAGGTACTCTAAAATATCACATGTTTCGAATAGAAAAAAGTAACTGCCGCCCATGCCCTTCCTTCATCGGACAATCTCGTTATTTTCTTAATTCCACCGTGTTAGTTGTGCGTCTCGAATTTATTCAAGATTAAGACGCGAAAGGAGAAAGAATTGCTAGAAATATTCTCGACACGATCGATGCCGTGACCAAAACTTCAAACACATTTTATTATTATCTTAATGGGAATCAATCGTGTACGCAAACTTTGATTCTTTCTTTGCCCAAAAAGGCACAAGCTAATACCAAATAATGGCCCGGACCTGCTTGACTAATGGTCTGCTGGACTTTTCCTTTTCAAAAAACACGATTAAAAACGTCTTAAAAATCGCGTGTGAGCCGGTCATTTTGATTAAGCGAGTATAAAATCATTAAGATTGGAGCCCCTCTTAAAAATATTTGAATAAACATGTTCTTGGAAGAATTAAGCCGTGCATCTGAACGCGTTTCGCTTGTGAAATCGTATCAGAATTGAATGTGAGGCTGTCCCCAACCAAATGCAACTTGGCAAAGGCATCCGTGTCCCAGCGCAATGTCACCTTATTTTAAGTATTGCAAGGGGCAGCGGCCCAAATCCAAGTGGCCCTCTAGGGAAACATCTAGGGCGACATTCGCCCCCCCCTCACTATTTTGTCGCAGGGGTGAAAAGCTTATAGAGATGCATTAGCATTCTTTTTGCGGTCTTAAGTAAAAGCAATAGAGTCCAATTTTTCTCGGGCGAAAGTGAAGTTTTATTACACATATTTCGTTCGGGGAGTGAAACTTTCCACTTCGTTTTAAAGGTACATTTTGCGCTTCGCTTTCATGGGCATCACGTGCTGCAAGCTTCAACCGTACTCGGACTTTCCCGTCCATTTCGCTCTGTCGTTTTATCCTGATTACCACTTACTTATGATGCTGCGACTCTCGAACGCGAACGATACTGAAAAGTCAAAATGTTTCTAGTGGCTGCTATCCAAAAACTCAAACGATCCCCCATCTATTACACGGCGGACCGCTATATACCATGTGCGAGTGGAGTGACTTTTAAAACGAAAGGGTGTGTTTCGAAGACTCCCCGAGAAGATTGAAATCCTTCTTTTTATCCAGAGCTCTTCTCTGGCCAAAAGTACGAGTTGATCGATCTTCAGTGAAAAGTACTACTACAACGCACGAGTTCCATTCATTCTTTAGATCCGTGTCTTTCATGTAGCAAACACGACCAAGAAATTTTTGTACTGCGTTGAAAAGGTGCATGCTGCATTTCTTTTTTGATAAATCTGGCGTGAAACAATGAGATCAAGTTTACAAGAACACTGTCCTTCCTTCAAGCGCTTCTCAACGATGTACTCGTGTCCATAGTTAGAAACTTTTGATTAATGAGATTGCCCACTTTTAGTTATAGCACAACCCTGGGCCTGGGCCCATTCACTTGTGTGTACGCAATATTAATTATTAATTAATTATTGATGGAAGTTTGTGATAATGAAAAGCACATGAGGGTAAACAGGAGTGGCGATATCATGTTGACGAAGTTCAAACTACAACATAAGCTGGTGACGAGGCTTTCCATACTGAAGCAAGCAAGTAGGCTGAATATTCACATTTAGGTGATGCTTTAACTACCCTCTTAAAACAAGCCTTTGTTTCAGTTGTGTAGCACTTTATGGCAGTTCCTCTCTACGCACAAAATGCAGACACCTAGCACAAAGAACAACGAATATTGAAATCTATTGTCCTGGCAAAACTTTGTCTTTGAATGCAGACTAACATTTTCAATTCTACTTACATTTTCACGGCGTCTAGCTGAAACTTTGCTAGACACACTCATTGTGTTGTATTTGGGTTATGCAACCCAATTAAAAATGTTCAACCATTTGAACTTTGAATTGAACCCACTTGTAATCTTATAACCCCTCGATATGACAAGGTGTAATTATGAACAAGGTAATTATTTAGATATTATTTATTGTCCTGTTCTGTTCATACGAATAGGTCTGATAATACACAGCTTACAGAGCTGAAGATGTCTGCAATATGTATTGTGGCGGAGGCTTCCCTTGTTGTGCTGTATTTCCCCAGCGAATGATTTTTTTTCTGAAAGAAGAAATATAAAGACTGCATGAACATTACAAATATAGCCCGATTCTGATTCACTTCATTTCATCCTCCGGGATTCGAAACAGCAATATCACAACAAGAATTTTGAGTGGTTCTCTCGTCTCGTGAAAGAAAATTCTTCATTGTTAGATAGGATTGTATTGTAGTTTGTTGGGGATGTATAAAGCAAGAATATCCACGTCTCGTTCCTACCCGCATCAAAGGTACATAAAATGAATTCTTGAATAAGATACATAGGTAATAGACGATATTAATATTGCTGGCCGCTCATTCCTTAGAGATGCTATTAAATGTATACACCCATCGTACCTTCATATTTAGCTGCAGAAGAATAACAACGCCTTTATTAAATTCGTCAGAAACGGACGGATGTAGCGCAAACATTTTCCTATTTCCGTATTGCAAAATTAATTTCACTACAAGAAATTGTTTCATAAAATAAATATCTACACACGAATGCTTGAAAATAATTGCTATATTTCTTTTCTAATTGCAGATTCTTGCGTGATGCCGTTAGGTATGGAGAGCAGAGACATCCCCGACGCTGACGTCAAGGCGAGTTCGTCATTCAACCATGGAAATGTCGGCCCAGACAACGCACGGTGAGTTCAACACCAAACCTCCACCGCGCCGCGATAAAACAAAAACAAACACCCTCTCTCTTACCACCCTTTTATCGGGGTGAGATTACCGCCGATATCTCGCTTATCGTTGATCATCTTGTCATATCGCATTATGATGGTAACCCCCCCCCCCCATCACCCTGTCACCCTATCCCGTGTTCAACCCTTGTGTGCAGTATGACGGCGCATGGTTCACTGACTATATGCGTCGTTTTCCGAAAAACCACAATATCCCGCCCTCGGCCGCAGCGTGAAGGAAACTTTTAGACCTAGGAAGAGGGTGGTTGTTGTTTCTCGCTGCGTTAAGGTCTTAAGAGGGTGGTTGAGGAAGAGGCGAGACGCGGTCCCGCGAAAAGACTTTTACTAGTCGCATCCAAGGCGTCGAGGTGCTGCCGCCGCCGGGGGAGGGCTGCGAAGAATTATAGTTGCGTAGAGAAGGGAAGGAATCTATTTATTGACCTTCTTTCACTCCCCCAAATGCAACCAGCAGCATATTTCCCTTCAGCGATGGTTTTTTCCTTTGGTGCCTTTGCGAGATATTTCTCGGCGATGTCCAGTGTGAGTTAACATTTTATTACACCTGCTGAATGGAGCACTGTTGGAATGGCCCATTTCCACAGGGGAAGGAAATTGGTGGAATTGGTACGATCAGAAACTATGCTTATTCTTTACAAATAAACTTGCCGAATACCAATAAAACGCTTGTAAACGACACTTCGATACCCGTAGTCATCACTGGTTCGTAAATTATCAAACATCTGCCGCCTACTTTGATAACGCTATTGCATTCAATGATGAGCTCAAACGCAATAAAAAAAGTGGCCGAGATGTGAAGTTAACTGCACTCGGAATTGAAGAGGAGTTTTCGGCTCTGAGGAACAGAATAAATATGAAAGATCTCACAATGGCCATCCATCGTCTTTATGGAAAATTAATAAGATTTATTACCCGGCCTTCGATGTGGTCCGGTACGGGAAACCATTAGGACTCTACTGAGGATACATTTCCATGCTTTTGGGGGTTAGACGTTGCAGTGGGAGGCCAAGGGGTGAGATAAAATATCCTTCCTTCTAGTGCAGAGTAAGAGCGAGAGAGATACGAAGCCGCATCAATGCACGAGCACACTAACACTCCTTATATACACACACACACACATCCTTCTAGGGCGACGTAATGGAACCTCGAAATAATAACACCGCCAACTAAAATATTAAAGAGATTTCGGATGAAATAATGGGATGTGCTCCTTGGAGGCTAAATCCGAAGAGATAACCTCAGAGTCTATGCGTTGCGTTGGTCTATTTCAAGATTAGGAATTGTTCCAACCTTGCCTTTCCCGCCCCCTTGATATTAGCATGTCGGCACATTATTAATCTCGCCGCGCCTGCTAGAAACCACGCCGGGTATAACGTTTCGAGCAAACAATTGATACATCGACTTGTAAACTGTACGTATTTAAATCCACCCTCAAACGTACACGAGAAGCCCATTCAGGGTGGTATGTCAAGATAAGAGGTGAAGTGTATTCAATAACACAACAATACTTTTTATGACGTGTGCAAAAAGGGTTGAGAAAGTTTCAAGCGCGTGATTTATATGATGAAATTTCCGCAGAAATGTTGAAATATCGGCGAAATGTGTTCCTGAAAGTGTATATATTCCTTGTTCCGTGCCGATGGACTGTAATGTCAGATTTAGATTGAGCTCCGAATCGAAGAAGAGCGAAAAGGAAATGGATTTCTTCTTTTGCGTTTGCACAAGACGGTTATGGCGTGGGCTGCCATGGGGCCTATCTGGCTGGCTGGAGGGGTCCCTACGAAATTTTCTGCATGTTCGTATATTCACGGAATCGTCTTTCTCTTTGCTTTTTCTTCCGCTAGAGAGAATATTATACGCGTGCGCCTAATTCACACCCGAGACTGTCAGGTTTATGAAAATTTAAACCCCCTTTCCTGGCGCACGATAGGCCCTGCAAAGCGCGTTCCTCCATTCCTACTTCTCAGCTCGTGCACGCGCCGTTTCACTCTCGTCCTACTCTTCGCATAGTTTTCTCCATTCCTCGTACTTTATTCACCCATCCAGACGCGGCACGATATTCATATCAAACTCAAATTTAAGAATATCACATTTTTCTAGCGTCGGTTGGAGAAGTGCGCGCGACAAAATGTCAAAGAAGTAAGGACAAAATTCCACGCGAGCAATGCTTGAATTTCTAAAAAGATCCATAAAATATTGCCAGTTACATCTCCGAGCAAAGTTAACTGCTTTGCTGTTTTATTATTTCGTCTTGAATTTTGGCGTTTGCAACCCGTTTATACAGTTTCTTCGCTACATAAGAGGCGCGAGAGTGCCACAAGTGGTAGTAGAGGCGCCGAGTTTTCTCTCTCTCTCTCTCTCTCTCTCTCTCTCTCTCTCTCTCTCTCTCTCTCTCTCTCTC
>QKMV01000174.1:0-14724 GCA_003287335.1 Lednia tumana
GCGCGGCGAGCGCACGATCGCGCCATGACCCAGCCGGTCGTGTCCACGCTGCCGCCCGGATGGCGGCAGCAAGTCGTGCCGCACTTCCAGTACGAGGACTCGGACGAAGAGGAGGACAGCGACTTCATCCCGCCTGACAAGCCGTTCTGCTACGACGACCTCAACGACCCGTTTATGCGCTGACTCGACGGTGACTTGAGCTTTGACTGGGTGAGTGGCAGCAGGAAAACGCCACCCAATTTTTAAGTTTATTTTAATTACTACGGCCCGTCGTAAGTGGCTAAGTTACCAAACTCAGATGACTCGCAGATAATTCAACTAGCTTTCTGAAAAATTTCGACACCTAAATATAAGAACGTGAAATGCATTTTGCCAAAAAGCCAGTTGAATTCTGTACGAGTCCACCCAGTTTGGTGGCTGCTGCTTACAGTTCAGCCTTAGCAATTGAACGAAACTTTAAATCAGTGGGCTTATCTGCCCCTTAATCCACGTCAATGCGGGAATTTCTGCTCTGCCGCACGTCCATCGCTGCTGAAAATATGAATATTGGCAGGGGAAGTTGACTTTGGGCGCCGATCGAATCCGACGCGTCGCCGTGCGTTTGCCGTGCTCGCGACCTAAAACCACCTTCCCGGACAAATTTTAATTTTCCGTCTACGATGAAAGTTCCGGATTCCAGTCTTATGTGTGAAAAAATATCTCGGGCAGAAGAAATTACCATATTCTGCCAAGCTAATGGCGAGATATAAAGCCAATGCGTTGACTGTTGAAAGTTAGACTTACCGGTTATCTCAATCAGATGGTACGGTATAAATTAATCTTTTATCATGAATATATTTTAGCCATCAGATTCCCTTCACTTGATTGTCTAAATGTAGCGATCATCAACGACTGTGGCTGTTAGCTGATGACTTTGTGAGGAGTGTTGATAAATGCAAATCGGCACTGCTGATACCAAAGGGCCAGTTGACTCAGCCTAAAAAAGAAGGGAATCCAGTGGCAGTCCTTGCCAGCATCCCAAAGATGGTCTTCCTCTCTGATCTCCAGCCTGTACGGTGTCTTGTCTTGAACGGTGTCAGAACTTGGCTGGCTCACCTTTTCCTGCCCGCCTCGTTTCGCAGGCCGGGAATCCAGTTCCTGTCCGGTCGTCTTTGCCAAGGCGTGTGCCTCGTTGCCGTGCCGTATTCAGTGGCCTGACTGAATCTCTGGCGGGTGTCCGGCCTCCCGTTCCTTTCCACTAATCCACGGACCAGGGCAATTCGAAGTAATCCCACTAGCTCGTAATGTACGCTCGCCTGAGCTCGTTTTTGTTCTATTCCTTATTTCTTCATCGTCTATTTTGTGTTTAAGATTCTACTTTGTTGTTTACTCATAGGTTAGCATTGTTTTACGTTAATCTAGTCTACACGCAATACTTTCCGTTTCTACTGTGTAAGGTTCTATTCATAAACTGAGTTTCAAACTGGGTTTGAATACTTACAAATCCACCGAAACTTTCTTAGAATATTATTAGTAACCCAGTCTGGACAACAGTTTTTTTTGGAAACAAGTGTTAAGACTCAGAGAAAAACATGAATCTAATGAATTTTATAAGGTTCTTTTGATATAATATTGTTTTTGATCACTAACCACTAAGCCTGATTGACGAAAGACTGTACGTTTAATAAGTAATAAATAACTAGTAAAGTATTCCTTAAAAAAATAAAAATTGTCCCCACCTCTTGTGGGATTTGTTTTCAATGTTTATACTTAAAAAATTAGGAGGTCCAGCTCAATGGACGACTAGTGATAGAGGAATTCCAGAGTCAATCAACGTTGGGGAACAATGCTTTTCTTATGGCGTTAAAAATCCCCCTATGTTGATCGCCTCTGGAACGCTAGTGGTCCATTCACAGCAGCAGGACAATTCTAATAAGATGGTGACATTTCCTTTTTATATCGCTGTGACTTTTTATATCAACTGATAAATAATAAAGCACTCTTGCAAGTCTATATGACCTACATGTCGGTAATATTTTCCTCATCTTATTACCTCACTTGGTGGCCTATGCTAAGCAGCTCTCCAAGGGAGGTTAGGTTTAGTATCTACTCGAATCATTCACCAACATGATATTTGAATGTAGCTATTTTTCATTTTGCATTTACCACACACAACTTCAGTTGTGCGTTTCAATGTTTTTCATACAGTTCTTACCAAGTATATACAATTTAATTATTTTAATGTGTACGTGTATTTTCTTTAGAAAACGATTTAATAAATATTTTGACATCAATTTGATCAATGTTACATTATAATCCCTCCTTTAAATTTAAATAAGGTAAACATTGTATCGCTACAGCAATAAGTACATATTTTACTTTACAATTTCCATGATCTCTGCCATTAATCTGAAATGTTTAGGCTAGATGCAAGGACGTTTGTGAAACTGATTAGCCGATGTATTTTGACGTCTTTGGCACCATTTCAAACTTTCACGACATTTCAATGGCGACCGAATTCTGCCTATGGAGCTTTTGCTTCCGGCTAAGCTGTAACGAAACATTCTCGCTAGCAGCCATTGTCGAGAGGTACGAAGTAGCTGAGGGAATTGAGAATTGATGAGGGTAGAGATAGATGGCTGTTATTGGTAAAAATTTGACTGATTTATTTCACATTTCATTGGTATTGCTTAAAATTAATATTTCGTTTCTTGGAGGCGATCGACATCGAAACGGTGCATAAGCAAACGTATATTCAGTTTGAAGGTGCAAAAGTGGATCGAAGACCTCTCGCTGAACAATCTTCCGCAAAAGAGGTGAGGAACAAGAGGCTGAAATGTTGATGCTGTCTCTCTGAGTTAGATCCTGCGGTGTAATTCCTTCGGATGCTGCTGTCACTTTTCTTCCGACGATCCGACGAAGTCCGGCGCTTTCCTCCGCTCAAACGGGCCTTCGTAGCAGCTCTGAAACCACTGTTCGTGAGAAAAGACCTCGGAAACGTTTCGCTACAAGCGTCAATACAACAAGCAAGTAGGTATGGTAGACTGTCAAGTTTGAAAGCATTAAATATCAAGAATTATCAACTTAGGTACCTAGTGGTAGTACCACTCTTCAAAAATGTACTGCATTAGGCAATTAACGAAATAGTTTCGGCAGGTTTCAAAAAGAATTCTACGAAAACATAGCTCCAAAAGAAAAGCCACAATTTCTATTGCCTCTGATAACGGCATCTTGTGGCCATTTTGTAAATTGTCTGTCGTTGCAGTAGTTGGCAAAACTCATCTGTAACTATTAGAGGGAAAAGTGATCCTTAGGTTTTCAAAAAGACTTATGCTAAACAGGTAGATTGATTTGATTGATAGATTGATAGAATTGGGATTTACTTAACTGATCCATTAGTAATCCTAATCCTAATTGTATAGTTTCTGTTCCCACTAATCTGTGGAATTGAATGCTCCTCAGAAAATCTTGCCACCTTTTTATTTAGCAATTAACCTACTGACATACATCCAAAATCCTGAAATACTGTAATTCCGATCAGCTAAACTGCAAATTCTTCGAAACCGCTCGCATCTCGCCACCTACCAGTGAGGCCATGTCGGCAAAGTGGATGACCTCTAGCATGGGACACTTTTCGCGAATGTTTTCCTGGTCTGTGGCGCAATTCAATTGGTTGCCACACAACACAAGTTCTCGCAGGGCGGGCAACGCGGGAAAGTCGGCCAGGCTTTCGAGGGCGTTGTACGACAAGTCCAAGGCAACGCACTGCTGCAGTCCGCTCAGCTGCCGCAAGGAGCCGGCCAGCCGATTGGCCGATAGGTTAGCGGAACGCACCAATGACAGGTACTGTCCGTGGTAGAAGGCCGTGAGGCCCAATCCAGACAGGTTCAGGGCAGTGCTCGATTGTCCTTCCATCGCGTCAATGGCATACTCCATCAGAAACCTACTGCCTGCGTAACAAGAAAGTAGAGGATTTGAAGAATATTAAAATCACTTCAAAACTACCTGCCTACTCGAGGACTTGAACTCCGGAACTTATGCTTTCATGGCAACTGCTCTACCATTGAGCTAATCAAGGTACAAAGGGTTTGAGTCCTCGTGTAAGCAGATATTTTTGAAGTGATTTTAACATTCTTCAAATGAATTCTATGTAGCCAAGTATTTGGCTTAAAATTTGTTATCCTTGTCAGGCAGAGAGTTTCATAAGATTAGTTCAATATTTACATCTAATGGCTATACAGTCTGGAAGTTGCATATGCAAAATACTGTTAACTAAACTGGGTAAAACTTCTACCAGGTATAGTTGTACTCTGTTTAGTGAACTGTTTTATACAAAGTATTGCTTAGATTAGGAGGTAGATGTTTGTCTACAAAAATCTACCTCTGCTATTATTTTTCAAAATGCTGGCAACAACAAAAAGTCGAAACAAAGCCTGTAAAATGTCTGCAAGCCTAAACGACAGTTGAAGGTCAGTTGGGAATCTTTCACATGTGACTTTCAAGCGTGGATATTCTCTGAATATTCTCTATTCTTTAACAATTGCCGCCCAGCTATGGGGAACGTTTAACATGATTACTATGGCAACCGTAAGGTACAGAAGGCCCCCGTAGCTTTGTTTGCCAACGAAGTAAATCGACCAGCCTTGCTTGCATTCGGCACTTACGCAGGTCATTGTAGTATCCTGCCCGCAAAGGATCGACTTTCAGCAGTTCCTTGATCTTTTCCATCGTTTCCTCTTTGTATTTCTGCCGATCAATCGCTTGCATCAGCAGAACAGCGGTCAGCATCGTCCCTGCGAGAGAGCAAGTAATTCACAAGCCGATACTAAACCTATTTTTGAGCCTACCTAGAGATTCCGATGAATCGTGCTACGGTGGGTGAAACTTTGTCGGGACAAATCACTCGTACAAGCCAAGATTTTAAATGTGCACTTCTTTATTTTCTCAAAACTGGCTTCTAGGTAGTCTTCTATCTAGTCAGTTGCTACCTGCTTTGCTTGCAATTGCATTCAACAAAATAAGGAAAAACAAGCACCATGTCTTCAAAATAAGTGGGTAGTTTCATAGCTGAGAAAATAAAATTTCGTTCAAAAAAGACTATTCAAATGTTCAGTTTCTTGAAAAAAGTAAAATGAACATGTCACGGTTCAAGTTTGTTTTTCCCTTTTTTTGGAAAGTTTAAGTATTTAGTTAAGAGGGAAGATCCCTTCGGCAGAAATAGGCCTAAGCATTAGCAGGGTGAGCTACGCAAGAAGCCTTGATCAGGCCTATTTTGTATACCTCTGTTGGCTCTCTCGTTGAACATTACCCTGATGGTTTAGCAAGAAAGAAGTGGGCAAAATAATACACTAGGTCTACTGGGAAGCACTTTTCTGAAACTTACTTTCATTTTTCTATTATGGCTTACTAAAAAGACTCAAATTGAGCATTTACGACGGCCCTTATGGGCGAAGTATTTAAAAGTGGCTTCTGAAAAGACCCAGGTTTGTTGACAAGGATTACAAATTTAAAGCCAATTTCACGGCTAGTATTAATTTGAAGAATATTAAAATCCCTTCAAAAATACCTGCCTGCTCGAGGACTAGAGCCCCGGACCTCTTGCTTACATTGCCATTGCTATACCATTGCTATAATTTAACCCAGAGATCTGGGTTTTAAGTCCTCGAGTAGGCAGGTATTTTTGAAGTGATATTAATATTCTTCACACCCAGGTTTGTTGTTTCATCTCAAACTTCCTCGCTTATTATCATAGGCTATTTTCAACGCTAGAGCCAGCAGAGGTACACAAAAATTCATCTGCACATCATATTCCATGGATGGTGATCTATTTATGCTCATTTTTGCTATATTTGGATCAAATATACCAGATTAAAGGAAAAAATCTCGAAAGAAATGTTTGGTGACCTAAGTTACACTTTCATCTACAAGTCTCTAACTTACTACCATAGGCTATCTTTTACAGTTGAGTCGACATTTGTGGACAAAGCTTGGTCCGCGGAAGTTTCCCGTGCGGCCCAATACCGCAAAGCATCGCTACGTCTAAACACGTCAGATTTACGATGTAACCTTAAGCTAGTTTTTCAGAAAAGATCCTCATTTGTAAGGGTTGTTTGCTCACATTTGCTGGTGGGCTCCATCTCGAGCAGCTGCAGGCAGTTATCGAGCTCGTGTTCAAAGACCGTACGCAGCCCTTCGGTGAGCTGGGCCCCGAACTGAGCACCGCGCCGCCACTGGCCCTTCCCATTGGTCAGTTGGACGGCAACGCCTTCCCCCGCCACGCTTACCATTGGCTGCCCAGCGGGGGGGAGGGGATCACGCGGGTAGAAGTTCTGCTGCCGTCAAGGTTCACATGGAAAACGGGAACGCTGCCTACTACGCAATCAGCACTTCCATGCGTGATTCAAAGCTCTTTTAGAGCCGGTATTACAATGTACAAATTTATTTCAAACCATTCTATCCTCCTAACAACCTGGAAAAAAAATACGCTGATTGGTTATAAATTTCTTTTAGACACATGTGTTCTTCTTAATCTTACCACTAGTTTTCAAAAAAAATGTTAATTAACTGGGTAAAACAACTAAGAACTGCACAAATTAAATTCCCAACGTTTCGCTAACTGTTCTGTAAGCTTCATCTGGGGCAAATGTGGCAAAAACAAATTCAACAAATCAAGTAGGCATTGCAAGAATTTATTTTTGGTTGAGGTTCTTTTTCACGTACAACTGTCTCAAGCTTACAGTAGTACAGTTTGCAAAAAGTTGGGACTTTAATTTGTGCAGTTCTTAGCAGTGTTACCCAGTTAATTAGGTAACAGTTTTTTTGAAAGCTGATATGTTGTCACTATGGTGACCTGCAGGTTGTTTCATGGGTAATGTAGTTTGGAAAAAGTTTGGACATGGAAATTCCGGCCTTATGATAAACTGTCATACGTAGAAAGCTTTTGCACCATAATCTGACCGACGTCTTTCATGTATCTGCATTTTTACAGTTTATTCATAGTTTCCACTTCAAATGGTGCTGTTGGGTTAAAAAAATCACAAGCTGTAATTTACATTGGACGTTTCATTATATGGCTATGGTTGTTTTGGGTCATCATCCCAATTATTCAAAAAAACTGATTAGCCAACTGGTTTTGAATGCTGAGAAACCGCTAAAACTTTCCCAATGTTTCGTAAACTACCCACATTATTACTCTATCTATTACGAATATCCGAATACCCTAGTGATAATAAAACGTGAAATAAAATAAGTATAGCGTAGCGCTGCCGGCCTAAAGCATGGAGAATTATAAATACTTATTTAAAATACTAGAAACAGTAATGAATGCCAATCATCACATAAAATGATTGCTTTTGGCATAAAAAACCATATAAACCTGGCTGCTATATAGCAGCCAGTTAACATGGAGGTAATTACGCCTAAACTCAAGGCTAAGAAAAGTTGTATAACTGGCCGTAAACAAAACACTATCCCGGTGTCGGCGCTGCCACAAGGATACCCAGACGTGGTCCACGGCCTCCCCGCTGGCCGCCTCCCACCGGCCTTGAACCGGTTCCCCGGCCAGCGACAGCGCAAGGCCGGAGCGTTGGAGGTCGGCGGACTGCGACAACGAGACGACGACAACGTCCGCGGCCACGGAAACCAGGATGGGCTGCACGGGGCAGCGGTGTCGGCCCAGCAGCCAACGCTGGTAGAACCACGCGCTCGTGTCGTTGGGGTCGGTAAAGCACGCGTTCTGCACCAGCTCCAGCTCTGCAGGCGTTCCAAACATCCGCCATCAGGCACCAAGTTTTTATTTATTTGCATGCGGTACTTCGATGAGCGTAGCGAGCGGAGCTAAGACGTCGATTTAACATGCCATAGAAAAAAGGTTGTTGGTTAAGGTTTTTTCTGTGTAGTTGTTCATGCACTGCAGGCCAAAAGCCTGAACAAATTTCAAAGAAACTTTCAGGGAACCTTTGGTATCTCTGAACTAAGACCTGCTGACTTTTTGAGCGCAATCCATCAAATATTTTCCCTCGATTACACGTTTCCGTAAATTTTTGTAATTTAATCCCCAATAATTGGCGTTTTTGTGGTATTTTTAGATTTAATAGAACTTTGTCACACTCTCTACACCAAATTTCAGTATTGTATTTGGGGAAACTTTCCAAAGATGCTTAATATGTTTCAACAAAGTAAGTTTTGAGCGCGACCTAAAATGTCGGTCTCTTTAAATTCAATTTATTTGGGGGTTTTTAACCATAATTTTCTGTTTCTCTCCTTCACCAGTTGAATGCATGTCTCATAGCAACCAGCCATAATGTTGAAGAAAAATGAAGTGGGCGACTAGCAAATAGCCACTTTTCATTTATAGAGGCAGATTTTTTTTTTTTCTTTGATGGGTGTTTATCTCATGAAGTTTAGCAAGAAATACTACCCACATCTAACTGCGCATTTCCATAAAGTGTTCCCGCAAAGCTCTAGTAAACGTTATTAATTCTTAAGACTCATGTCTTCTGCCTAATCTCAGCCTTGCCAGACTTGCCGCGAAGAAGCTTTCAGTATAGTTAACGAAACGTTGGCAATTTGTTTGTTAGAAGTTCTCAGCAGTTAAACCCATTTACTAAATTTTGAACTCCAGTAAACGTCTTTAATTACTAAAATGATTTTCGGTACATGCTCTGCTTACCAAAGGCTTATGACAAATACTAAGCCAATGTTGAAAATGGACACGCTTGGCTATCGTGCCCAAAACGTTGGCTTACCACTTTTGATATCTAACTTTCTTTTTAACGGCATGTACCGAAAATCACCGTTCTAAATTTCGTAAATTTATGAGTTCAGAAAGCTTAGCATATTTTATTAACGTAATTATTTGTTTTCTAGATCCCTGACGAAATAAAGGCGTGGCTGGGACAGGCAACTTCTTGACCCACCTTCCTTGTGCTCCTCCTCTCGAATGGGCCGCTTTCCGAGCGGGTCGGGAAACACGGTGGGCAGCAGTCGGCTGCGGTAGTGCCACGACGAGTAGTTGGAGAAGTTGCTGGCGATCTTGCTCGTCGAGTAGGCCAGCTCGGCTTCCGCTGACACCTGCGACTTGGCCACCACGAAGCGACGGTGGTCCCACACGTGGACTGCAACAGATGCGTTCGCGTCATCCCGAGAAAGGTTTGATCTATCGTAGGCCATCACGGTTCAACTTCGAGACTTATTGAGAGTAGGTGGCTCTGGTACATTGAATGAAATATAACTTGTTTGCTGGGAGAGAGATGGACATAACTGTTTTGATGAGATTCAATGGAGCAAATGTGATCTGCTATCGGTCCCTTTTATTGGCCAAACTATGATTCCTTGAACCCACATATTACCTCTGTATGCCAGCCCTGAAACGAGCATAAAACAACTGCACTGTTTGAATGATTTTGGTTGATTTTTGTCTCGTAACGCAAAGCAATCGATGGCCATCGAAAAGTACAGATCCGAATATCTCGTTAATTACGGGCTTGAAGTGGCCCCTTTTCTCTTCAATAGACTGTTGAAACCTTGACTATGCAACGTGTACATTCCAAAGGGATCTGAAGGAAAATTATTTAAATATGTCTAGCTTCAGCTTGACAAGAAATTGTGACGTGCCTCACCATTTGTCACACAAGTGGCTAAAGTGCCTTTGAAGGTAGTACTGAATACCTACCAAAAAAAGGATGCGGTATTTTATTAAACATGTGTGATGCGAGCCAGTCATGACTGGCACTGAGCCTATGAACGGAATGAGGTTGTGCTGCCTATGTTGAAGGTAAAAGAGTGAACTCACAGTTTCTCTCATCCATCTCCAAGTATTTGTTGCACAAGCTCAGTTCTCCCGCAAAATCTGGCGTTGGCATGTGCTCTAGAACCCAGACACGGTGGTGCCAACCGCCGTATGACTTTGGATTCGCTTGCAAGCACTGCTGCGTCAGGCGAAGCTCTCCCGTCATGGATTTTTGGAAATCTTCGACAGTGCTGGAAAATGGTCTCGTGGTGGAAACAAGGTTGATGTAAATTGTATTCAAGAAGTGTTGGTATTTCTCTGACGATTTTACCATTTTTCCTTAAGGTCTTGCATGATTTCTCGCCGAAAATTCCAAAGCGTGTAAATATCAGGGTTGGCGGACAGAAGTTGTGCAGTGATCGCCAAAGCCTCTTCGTCGTATTCTTTTTTCTTGCGCTGAAATGGTTTGACGGAGTAAGCCTAACTCAAATCAAAAGATTTTTTGAGGAGGGAGTGTGTGTATTGCAAAGGATGGTGCAAACCTTTTCGAATGATTTAGCAATCCCAGCTTGATAGAGTTTCAGCCTTTTCTCTCGTTCCAGCCGTTTGATTTCCTGTTGCTCCTCGGTGCTACGTGTTTTCACTCGGCCGTGCTAAAACGAAATGACAGCTAGACTAAGGGAAAACTTAATACCTTAGATACAGTTTAGTTCCTGAGAGTATATGGCATCACTCGTGGGATTTTAATAAAAGAATCAATTAAAGTATTGACATTTTTCAGCAGGTTCATAGAACCCAGTGCCCTCCACTGCCTGACTGACTGTTCCATTGCTCCCTGATTTGATATGGAATTGAAGAATAGCGACTGAAAAAATAGCCTTCCAAAATGAAAATTATTGCAGCCTACCATTCTGGATGAATTAAAATCTGTCGATTATTCCCAAACGAACCACCAATCGAAGCGTGAGCATTTACAGAAACCTGTCGCCCAGCTGACTTGACACCTGTTCAACGTGCTGGTTGAATGACGTCACGACTGTCAGTGTCACTATTTGAACATGGCTGACGCTGTTGCGGAGGATCGCTTATTTGCTAGTGAAAAAACCGTTAATTCGGAAGAAGAATTAGCGCTAAAGCACCGCAAAGAGAGAAAAGAGCTTCAAGGTATTTTTCTTTAAATGTTGTATTAAAATTACAGGTTTTACGCCCTGGGTTTTGCTTCGACGAGAGCTGAAAGAACTCGCATGGTATTTTGCCGAGCCGTTTCACGCGGGCTGCAGGAGACTCTCGTGCACATTGCAGAGGATTACGTACTATTTGGAACGATTTCGAATTTGCGTTTATGAATCTGCTGTGACCCTGTGAATTATTCGTTTTTTAATCAACAGGCAAAATACTATCTCTGAAAAAGTCTTCTGCTAAAGCAGACAAGAAAAAAAAGAAAGAGATATTGGAGGAGATTGCAAGATTAGAATTTGAACTTGACAATCGGCAAAGTGAAGAGCTGTCTCAGATTGTGACATTGAATGGCATCGCACAGTCCACAAAGGGCCTTTCCCTCGACGATAATAATAAGGTAGGCGATGGAAAAGAACAGTCTATTATACAACGCGTCAGCAAAGCCCAGAAGAGAAGAGACAAGAAGACAACGAAAACGAAAGAAAGAGACCAACAGATAGTGAGTCAGGATGCTGAAAACATTCACGGACCAAGAAACGTAGAGTTTCAAGCCATCAAGAAGATTTTAAAAGAGAGGCAGCTGATGATTCATGAGATTCCGTCAGATGGAAATTGGTGAGCTACGAGCTTGTATGCCTTTTATCATTTTAAAATGCAAATTATTTGGATCTGTAAGACAACATACCAATGTAGACAATAGGCAATATTCTTAATGTAAGGATGGAGATAATAAGGTGTTTGGTTTTTATTTTTATTCTTGTTAGGCAGTACTGGTAAGTACTTGCAGTACACTGACTGCTGCATAGTACATATTATGTGGGGCTTAACGGTGCCTCAACTGTGTGGCTATTAGCGCCAGCGCTACATAGCAAGTTTTATTAGGTAATGCCTAATTAAAATGGTAAAAATGCAACATAATTTCGCTGTAGATCCACGTAGTACCGAGAAGGGAGCTACAAACCGATTATCTTCTCCCTCAGTCTCTACTGTGCTGTGGACCACCAGTACCAACTCGTGCACGGCTCGTTGCACGGCCTCCAGCGGCTGCGCTCTCTAACGGCCTCCCACCTCCGCTCCAACGTCGCCGACCTGCTGCCGTTCACATCCCACCCTGCCACGGGCGATACCCTATCAGACGCAGAGTACGAAGCGTACTGCATCGAGACCGAGTCCACGGCGGCGTGGGGTGGAGAGCTCGAGCTGCGGGCCCTTTCGGAAGTCTTGCGCTGCCCCATCGAGGTGGTGCAAGCCGTTGGACCGAGCGTCCTCGTGGGGGAGTCGTTCAGGCCGATTGGAGGGTTGACGCTGACGTACCATCGACATATGTATGGGCTCGGAGCACATTACAATTCAGTCGAGCCTTACGTCGAGGAAGAGACGTTAGAGTGATGGAATCGGTGAGCTGCAGTGAACTTACCTTCATTGTTTTTTGTCGGCTGTCGAGGGGTGCGGACACGTCAATGTTTCATCATTGTTTGCTACGATTTTATCACGTTTCAACCACTCATTTAGGCTTTAGCTGTATCGCAGCTTACAATACTCTAACGAGCTAGGTTTGTTTTTATCTTCAAGTGGTTCAGACAAAATTGATACGTCAACATTAGCAAAGAAGTGCACTCTAAATAAAAAATTCTTTGATTTCTTTGGCTGCAAGTCTCATCAAACATTTGGCCAGAGAAGCCGACGGAAGTAAAACTAAAAACAGGCATTTGTCTAGTCGATGTTTCATAAATCAATGTCTTTGACGTACCAATTGTAAGTCATTTGTTCCTTCTCCTATCTCCTTACTCGCCTTAATCATGGGAAATTGGGGATAGGTTACGAGGCAAATCATTGGTTGGTTACAACTCGAGTGCAAGACTTTTATTGCCAATCGCGGAGGACGCACAGTGCTCATCCTCTGAGTAGTGATTAGTACACAACGATCATGAGTGGTTGCAGTAATAAGTTACCTCTAAGACGTAAACGTAATCGACCGGAATGGAACCAGGCAGACACATGCACGCAGGCAGACACCCTCGCCTTGGCCCGGCCTGGCGCCGACAAACAATTCAAACTAAGGAAGGGAAGGGTAGTAGCAAAAAAAAAAATGAAAGGAAGCCGAGGAAATCTCCGCTTTCACAAAGCGGCTCCCGTGCACACACAACACGCATCGATCGGGAAAAACTCCCCCCGGCAAATAAATTACGAGAAAAGCGACGCTATTCGGTTTTTCGAAAGTTGGTTAAAAATTCAGTCTGGCTAGCGGTGGGCCGGTCTCAGGCCGTGCCGTTGGGGATCGCCGTGGCGGCGACGTCTTCTTCGCGCGGCCTGTTGTCTTCCGGCTTCATGGCCGGAAAGAAAAGCACCTCCTGCAAGCAAGCAGACAGTCAGGATCCGTCCGCACATGCCCCGAACCGAGTCCACAAGCGCACCCAGAACAACGCACGCACATTGCCCGGGGAACAGCCTAGCGCATCCCACTGTCACATTTCGTGTCGTGAAACGAGGTGAAATTTCGCTTTGGTTTTCCCGTTCTTGTTAGTCAGACAAAATCGTTGTGGTTTTTTTTTACGAAACGATCTCACCGATTTACACATATTTGTCCAGAATCGGAATCATTTAGTTTGAAATAAAACCAAAGCAAACTTTCAATTCAGCCATTTCACTGCACAAAAATGCACAGAACAGCAGCCCTGGTGGCCTAGTTGCTACTGAAGTCTATACACAGAAATATCTGCGCCCCATTTGGTTCGGCGCCGAAAACGGGCATTTCCGTACAAGGATTTCCACTAAGACTATCATAACTTAACCTTGTGCTGATGGGCTCCTTAGTCTCTAAGATTTGATGGAACTTATTAAGTGCAGTACAAAATCATACATCAAAGTTCCTCTGAATTGGATGGGGCAGGTTAGTGCGTGCGTTTCGGCTCCGGGTGGTCTCGTTTCCTCCGAAGCCCGCATGCAAGCGGCAAGTGCACCCAGTCAAGCGTCTCCCGTTCGCGGCGTCTCGCTCGCTAAACCCCTATGGACTAATCCCACTAGAACAAGGCACGTGTTTATCACGTTTATCGACATGCGTCCGCCCAGTTCGACTCGACTCCTTTAATCGCTGGCCGGTGGTGGTTGGTGCCGACTAGAGTTTCCTAGAAGGAAACACATTTTCGTGTCAACAAACGGCATTCAAACGAAGCGCTAATCATCGAAAGGGATGCATAGCGGGGAAATCATAAAGGAATCATAAATTGGCCGATAAAATAGATACGTTTCGTCACGTTGATATTGGTTGGTCTCCCAGCGACCGATTTATGTTTCCTCGAGTAAATTTGTCCTGCTTCGCGTCTCTTCCTCCCATCGCGCCCTGGAAGTCCCGATCCAGAAAGACAAATAATTCTGCTAATCATCGTCGACTAAATCTTACACCCTCTGCATTGAATGCAGTCAAGTTTGGTTCTTCTCGTACTATCTTTACGTGAGCAGATATACAAACCTTCAAAGCCTTTTTGTCAATTTAGGTACCAGTTTAAAAGACAATCGGCCGGCACTGAAACTGTAACAATGGTACTTAATCAACTACGTACGTCACCTCTTCAAGTTAAGTAGTGCTTCCTAGTGACCACTTTTCCATGAATGCAACTAAAAGCCTTGATTTGGACATTATAAACATGGAAATTGGATGGGAATTGTAGTGGAAATTGGACCCAATTTAGTTGACGCAATTTCCTTCCAAAATTGTACCGTCTGGTAACTATTTTAACTGAAATTGCATCAAAGAAATTGGATGAAAAATCGGACCGTGTAACCTGGACTTCAGGATTGTCCTCTCGTTATCGAACTCCGTTCCGAGGCGATGGAAT